>PVLC010023628.1:0-18823 GCA_004027655.1 Graphiurus murinus | reverse complement strand
AGGAGAGAGAAAATGGAGGATATTTCTGAATATCTGGATAGAAGACTGGGGCTGCTGTTCATTTGTTTTCCCCATAGTTTTACCCTTTCTACAATCTGCTGGTATTATTCATGTTAGAAAACTAAAATTGAAAATACTATGAATTTCCTGGCTGGGAACGAGATGCACGCATATATCCAGGCTGGCTGTGCCCGGCTGGCTGGCACCCTGCTGCCTTCCTGGCTCTGGGGCAGGACCAAGGCGACCCGAGGCGGCGCGGCCGCTGTGCCCGCTGGCGTGGCCTCCGAACCTGCGTTTGTTGGATGACCGGCAGCCTTCGTGGAGGGGACAGCGGGTGCACGCGTGTGCAGAAGGGGTGGGAGTGCTTGCTTGCTGGGCCAACAGCGCATTCCTGGCTGAACTTTCCTCTTTAAACACCTTCCAGAAAGCGAGCTGATGAAGGGGCCGGGCCTCAAGTGTGGCATCTAAGAACAGCATTAAAATAGTCATGAAAACCCTCACATTCTCCGACTTGGGACTGCAAATTGCCAGGTGATGAGACAAAGGGATTTCACCACAGACGCGGGGTGTCAGCACACACCTGGCTGCGGCCACAGCCCTTGGGGCCAGGGCAGTGACGCTCCTTTTTTCCTTTCTATCCTTCTTTACTCCTCGTTATTTACCATGACTTGAATTTCCAGAGATCCTGAACCAATCAAGGTGGCTTTTGTGTTTGACCTAAATACTCATTAGGACATACAGTGCCCCAGGATCATTTCCATCTGGGGCTCACGAGGTGGCTTACCGGGGGTGACACTAGGGCCTTGGCCACAGCCCCGGCGACATGTCCGCCTCTGGGTACGGGCCAACACCAGGATGCTGCTCACAAGAGGAGCTGAAGGAGGAGGAGGAGGAAGGAGCCAGCGGAGGGGCCGGAGCTGCTGCTGCAGGGGACAGTTGGCAGCTGCCCTTGCAGGGCGGGGGCTCGTCTGGGAGGGGCACTCACAGTCTGTCTGCAGGGCTGGTCCAGGGGCAGGTGCACAGGCCTACGGACGGGAGACAGGGATGGGTCCAGTGGGGGAGCAGGGGCTGGAGCTCGCCGTGGAGTGCGAGGCTGGGACGCAGGGGCAGGAGGAACTCGGGGCCCAGGAGCGTGAGGAGGGAGGAACACCCCAGGGAGGGCTGGAGAAGTTGGCAATAACTTAGCACCAGCACTCCAGGGACCCTGTCCCGACTCCCACCATGCCCTTGGGCATGGCAGAAGTCCAGGGCCAGGACAGACACGGGCTCCCAGGGCCGCCCAGGATTTCTGGGGAGAGACGGGACAAGAATCCAAGGATCCAGGCCACAATTTGGGGGTGGTGTCTGGTGGACAGGGCACGTTCCTGTCCAGCACCAAGGCCGAGAAGCAGGGATTGCAGATCTCCAAGACAAGCCGCCTGGATGCTCCTGGGCCTGGGGGAAGACACCAGGAGGCCTCTACATGACAGTGAAGTCCCCAAGGAGCGTGGCGTCCCTGCAGCCGGCATGGCAGCCCAGGACCCTACCATTGCTGGTGGGCCTGGCACCTCATTCTTGGAGTCCTTCCTCCCTGTCAGGTATGGATCATGGTTCAGACCTCAGCCCCCACCTCCCCCTGGCCCGGCACTGGCTCCCCTGCAGAGGGCCGAGACCTGGGGACGTCCCACCGACGGGGCCTCGCTGGGCTCCCTGTGCTCTGAGACCTGGCCTCCGGGAGGGCGCCCGCCGCCTTTCCTCTCAACACCCAGCCCAACAGCGCCTGGGTTTCTTCTTGGGTTGAAATCACTTTGGGGGTGGGGGTGGGCCCCGGGAGGCAGGGCACAGCAGACCCAAAGCGTGGTGATGCTCCTGGACTCCGGGCCTCGTAACAAACCCTTAGAGCAATTTCCCTGCAATCAGGCCAAGGCTCCGAGACACCTGGTTTCCTCCAAGCCCTGCCCGTTGTCACCGTTCACTTTATCCACAGACTGAACCGTCTCTGCCTCCTCACTCGGCCACTCTTATCTCAAATGCCACCTTGTCAGAGACGCCCTGCCTGGCTGCTCGGGCCAAAGCCACTGCCCACCACGCTGTCGTCCTGCTTGTGGCTCTCATGGCCCACACTCGGAACTTACCCGTTCTGCCTGTCTACCGTCCCTCTCCCCGCGAGGCTGGAGACCTGCTGCTGTGGGCGCTGGCTCAGTGCCGGTCACCAGGCAGGACTCGTGCTGTCCTTGCCGTGTGCCTGGGTGAGCCAGTGAGTGACCCAGCGACAAATAAAACACCTTCACCAATGTCCCCAAGGGCTTGGGGGGCTGCGCAAATAATGCAGCTGCAGCCGCAGACAGGAGACCCGGAGCGGAGCGTCCGGAGGGCTCTCTGGCTGGGGTCTCGGGCTCCGTGCAGGCTGGGGGGGGGGCATGCACAGTCTCTGGGCAGGCTTTGGGTGGGTAGGAAAGAGGAGGAGCACTTAGTCCGGGTGGGGTGGAAACAGTGCAGCCCCAGGAGCCGTGCTAGGTGTGCTGACGCCGCCATGTTCTGGCTGGTGGGAGCCTGCACCCCACCACGATGGCGTTCCCCGCACACCCTCGGAGCCTTGGCGGCCTCCCGCGCCTTCCGGGCTCCATCGGGCTGCGCATGCGCGGCGCCTTTGCCTGGGCCCCCAGGGCTGTGCTCGGTCCAGAGCGTTCCCAGTTGGACCAGGGCGCTCAGCTCTGCTGCTGCTGGCCCTGGTCCTGACCACGGTCGCCGTCCCCCACACAGTCCAGACTCCTCCTGCCCAAGTGTGACCACCTGGGTCTGGGGGTGGCTGTCGGAGCCATCAGGGGGGCTGGGTCACAGGCACTTGGGGTGTGCAGGGCGGGGGTCCACACTGCGCATCGTCCCTCCGAGGAGGCAGTCATTCCTCTAAGTGTGGCCTCCTCCCCCCATGTGCAGCCCAGGGAATATGTCCGTCTGGGGTGTGTCCAGGTTTGGGGGTACTCGGAGGGGGCGGCTCTGGACTTCCTGTGTGCCAGTCCTTCCTCCATCCACCACCTCACAGACCATGACAGCCAGAAGCGCTGTTTGCCTGCATGGAGGCCCCATCTGAGCCAGAGCTGGGGGAGAGGGGACAAATATCCGTCAGGCCTCCTAGAAACTTCTAGAACCTCCTAGAAGTCCTTCTAGAACCTTCTAGAAGGACTGCTCACAAGAGTGCATGGTGTGGGGGCCCACAGGTGAGGAGGTTGAGGAAGGGGAGCCCGGGCACCTTGGGGCCTGGCAGGACAGACTCGTCCTCTTCTCTGTCTCCTCCTGGCTTGGTCCTGCCTCTGGAGACTCGTGCACCCTCCTCTCCTTCCACTTCCCTTTGGAGAATGTGCCCCGGTTCCCCTGCCTTTGAGGCATCCGTGAAACCAAGCGCGCTGTGCCTTGCGCTTATCTCAAAAGTGCAAAGCCAGCAGCAGTCAAGATTGATGTCACAAGTGTCGCATGCCAGGCCGGTTCCCAGCGCTGACTTACTGCTCACCACGACACCAACGCCGCTGCCGCTGCATGTGGTCCCTTTGCAGGTGGGGAAGGGGAGCAAGCCAGCTATCGGATGGGGGTGTGGAGGCGGGCTCAGGAGCACACCCCCAAACCACAGGACCCCATACTGCCTAAAGCTTAGGGGCTCCACAGCTTTGATTTTGTTTTGTGTGTGGTGCTGGGGATTGAACCCAGGGGTGTTCTACCTCCAAGCTCCACCCCCAGCCCCTTTTATTTTCCATTTTGAAATTAGACCCTAAGTTGCTGAGGGTCTCGCTAAGTTGCCAAGGTCTTGCCAAGTTGCTGAGGCTGGCTCTGAACCTGCGATCCTCCCATCTCAGTCTCCCAAGTACTGGGATTCTAGGCATGGACCACTGCGCCTGGCTTTGATGGTTCTTATTTGACTCAAAAAACAAACGTGGTCTAGAGGTCATGACAAGTAGCCTTCCTATGTGCACGGGATCCAGAGTGGACCATCCTCCTGGAGGCCGCCAGCAGCTAAGCCGAGTGTTCCGTGCCCCACAGGCATGGAGGGTTATAGCCACGTCCTGGAACCAAGACTCTTCGTGTTCAAGTCCCTGGACCGAAAACAACAGGGCTGGCTTCACTTTAGAGGGCAGCCTCCGAGCCGTGCCAGAGTGCAGAAGGATTTCATACTTAACTGGCGCTTTTCAGGGTCCTCCCCCCGTGCTCCCCACCTCCCGGACAATGAAGAGTTGCGTTGATTTTCTATCCACACCACTTCCCCGGCCCTGCCTGTGCTCCTACTCAGACCAGAGGACAGGAAACCCTCTACTTCCTTGCAAAGGAATGGCAGATGCTTCTATGGGCACCATCTCTGTGGGTCTGATGCCCACCCACCCACCCTGTGTCTGTGGGTTGTCACACACGTCATGCCTGCCGTCCCCTCTGCCCACTAGACAGTGTGGCTGACCAGGTCCAAGCAACCATATGTGCGGGTGGAAAAGAGTCTGAAGAGAAAGCCAGTCTCCAAATAACAATACGGAAAAAATGTAAGGGAGACGCGCGCTAGCATGGGATCGCTGCAAGCCTCGTTCATTAAAATAAAAAGTGAGGAAAATTGGCATGGAAGTAAGGAAAATTACAGAGTATTTCCTGCAAGGAATATATGGGACATCCTTGGAAATTTCTTGAGGCATAATAAGTTTACTGTTCCTCTTCTTTAAAAAAAAAACCTTGCTGGGGCTCACCTGTCCCTCCACCCCCAAGAAGCTCAGTTATTTATGGGTGTAAAACATTCCGTTTCGAGCAACTTAAGAGAACAAACGCTGCTGTGAGAGGCCCCCTTAGCAGCGGAGAATTTGGCACACAGTCAGGATCTGAGGTTTGGGTATTTACTTGCTGCCATTAATTGCTGTATAAAGCCTTTGAAAAAAGCCCTGTATCTGGGAGTCTCAGCTATAAAAGACCATTTAGAACCAGTGGGAAGCTGGTCTTTACGTTGCTGTCGACAGAGACTCCGTCTCCAAGCAGGAACTCCCAATTACCCGTTTACTGGATCAAGGTAGAGGGCTACCTGAGGGGTAATTAAACATGAAAATCCCTCTTTGAACCTGCCATTGTGGGATGCCCAGCGCTGGCCCCAGAACTGCCTCCTTTGTGACCACAAAGCAGCCCAAAGAGAATTGCTATGGGGCTGGAAGAACAGAAAGGGTTCTTTCTCCCTCTGCTCAATTAAGAATGCTTTGACCTTCTCTCTTATTTTTAAAAGTACTAATTAAGTGCCCCAGTACAGCTGCTCTGGCACACGCCAAGGGAATTATTTAGAAAGCAAACACCTAAAATCGGCCCAGACCCAAGCGCATTCTGCTGAGAAGATGCTGCCAACGTGCCCTTTGCAGGAGAGGGGCAGGGAGAAGATCGGGCTTCTCAGACAGCACGTCGCAGCCAGGCTGCCTGGCGCAGGACACAGGCCCGTCAGCAGTCTCCCTTGGTCACCGTGATGACAGTTCTCTGAGACAGAAAGAAGCCGAGAAGCCCGAAGGCGGCCTGCCCTGAGCCTGGCGTGTTTCTCGGGACTCTCGAGTGCCGTCCTCGCTTCTCCTTTCTCACTGCGTTTATTCCTGAGTCAGTGAGCCGCCAGGATCTGGCCTGGCTTTTGAGCAGGACTCAGGCCTTGTGGTCAGGGCAGCGGTAGCAGCTGAGCTTTGCAGGCTTAACTACAAAGTGGCTCCCATCAGTAGGGGAGCTGGGGTTGGAATCCTTAATAAGGAGTGACCACCGATGAACTAGGTCACTCATGGTGAGCCTCCTTTAGAAACAGTCTGTTTCCCAGTTTCCATCCATCAGGTCTGTTGCAGCCAGGCGTGGTGGCGCACGCTTGTAATCCCAGCATTTGGGAGGCTGAGACCGGAGGATCCGGGTTCACAGCCAGCCTCAGCTACTTAGTGAGGCACTCTGCAATTTAGTGAGATCCTGTTTCAAAATAAAGAATAAAAAATAGGGCTGGGGGAATAGCTCGGAGGTCGAATACCCCTGAGTTCAATCCCCAGTACCACACACACAAAAAAAGTCTGTTGGGCAACGTTCAATGTCCAAGACTCCAGTGGAGGTTTGCACTAAATACATTTCTGTTGAGCTGATACAAATGACAGGCAGAGGATCTGGATAAACTGGATTAAGGCTTCACCTGCGGAGGGTCAAAGAAAGAAAAAAAAATTAAAGTCCTGCCCCATTCTAAATCTAGCAAATGGCAGAGACAGGAAGATGAAGTGTCTTCGGTGTAGACAGTGACACCCAGGGTTGACAAGAAGGGGGAAGCCAGTTCTCCTGTCCAGGACTAAGAGCAAAGATGGCGGCCACCTCTCTGGAGGACATTCTGGCACTATTTTCAAAAGCTTTAAAAATATACAAGCCAATTCATGCTCCTGACAGTGTGGAACTAGATTGTTTCAGACCAACCCTCCCATCAAGGACAACTAGATAAACCGGATGAAAATCTACGGACCATCAATTTGGAGGCACTTAAGTAAGCGCCGGACAGTGGGGACTTGATAGGTCAAGGTCTCAGAGAGGAGCGAGGAGCAGAGGCTAAGCCCGGGACTCGGTTCCTCCTCCTCCCCCAAAGCCTCTGCCAAATCCACCAGCTGAGCCAAGAAGTTGCGAAGCTGAACACCAAGCCGTAAGAAACCGGAAGGGTGGTCGAATCAGACGGGGGGACAAAAGTTGGGAGTCGAGAGTCAAGGTAGACACTCCAGGCTTCCATCTGGGAACCCCAAAGAGCTGCCTAGGGTGACCGAACATCCAGGTTTGTCTGAGGGTGTCCTGGTTTTAGTACTCAAAATTCGGTGTTCCGGGGGAAAGCTCCAAGTCCAACGCAAACCACAATGGTGGTCGCCCTGGAGACGTGATGTGATGGGGAGTGTGGATCCTGAAACCCCTGGATGACCTGACTGTGGTGTGTTGATGAGATGCTTGGGCAGCGCCGTTCTGACGGGCGCAGGACCTGGATACAAGAAGGAGAAAGCCACGTGGAGGCGAGCGTGGTTCTTCTTGAAGGAAGCGCGTCTGCTCTGGTCTGAGATACCCGCCTTCAGCTCTCTGAACTGACCTCCACTATCGTTTCTCCAGAGAGTTTCCTGGCCTTTCCATCTGGGGCTGACTGCATCAGTGGTCGCTCTGATTGTGAGACTCTGGCTCTTGGACCAGGCACTCGACCAGCTGCTGGCTCCTCAGCTCTCCACGTGCAACAGGCCAAGTGGGATGACACTGCTTTGGACTGTAAGCAAATTGATAAATCCCCTTTTACCATATACACACCCTGTGAGTTCTGTCGCTCTGGTGAACCCTGACCAATACACGCGCAGAGACTAACGCCCACGCTCAGCCTCAAATGACCGCAGTCCCCGGTTCAGTGACCCTCCTCTTCTGTGGTGCCTGTCGGAGTAAAATCACATCTTCTCTGGAGAAAGATACCTCCCAGGGCCCCAAATATTCTCCACAATGTTTACTTACAATGTCAAGCACTCAATAAGAAATAAGCAGGTAGGAAAGATGGCAAAGTTGGAGCAAAAGAAAAAAAATGAATCACAGAAAAAAAAAAAAAAGAGATCCACTGGAAATTCTAAGATTGGTGTTACAATAATTGAGATTAGTATGTACCCGAAATTAAATGACAAGATGAATATTTTCGGTAGCTTCCAAGAAGCAATAAATGAGACTTTTAGAATTTAAAAATATGGTAACTAAAGTTAAGTTGGGCCACTGAAGGAAACAGGCAATTGTGAGGTGGGTTAGGAAAATGTATCCAGACTAAAGAACAAAGAGGGGATTTTTTTTTTTAAATACAGAAAATAATTTGAGAGAAAATCTGTAATTAGAGTTTTAGAAACAGTGGGGAAAGAGAATTGGGATAAGAAGTAATCGTTAAAGAGACAATGGCTGGGAGCTGTCCAAGAAACGATGAAAGACAGAAAGCCACCGATTTAAGAAGAGCCGTATAAACAAAAACCACACATCATAGTAAAACTGCTGAAAACCAAAGAAAAAAACCCTAATGGCAGCCACACCACAGGGGGAAAAAATTTCATATTTTCCTCAGAAGAAACAATGAAAGCTAGTAGACAATGAACCCGTATGTTCAGTGCACAAGTCAACTACTGCCACATTAGAATTAATTACCCACCCAGCAAGATATTCTTCAGAAGTAAAGGTGATGTGGAGACAATTTCAGACAAGTGAGAACTTAAACAATTCTTCTCTGGAGCACCTGCATGCAAAGAAACTAGTGAAACTAGAAAAAGAGCCCAGACAGAGGCACGGAGGTGCAGGCATGAATATACATGTAAGCAAATCTAAATTAAGACTGTGTAAAAATCTTAACACTACATGGCATTCATAGTCACGAAAGATCCATCTATAGCCGGGCATGATGGTGCACACCTGTAATCCCAATACTTGGGAAGTGCTGAAATAGGAGGACTGCAGGTTCAAGGCCGGCCTCAGCAACTTAAGGAGACACTCAGCAACTTAGTGAGACCCTGTTTCAAAATAAAAAATAAAGTAAAATAGGGCTGGGGCTCAAAGGTAGAGCTTCCCTGGGTTCCATCCCCAGTAACACACACATACACAGAGAGAGAGAGAGACAGACAGACAGACAGACAGACAGACATACTCAATCACTCCACCAGGAAAACAATTCCAGTAAGCCCCAAATTGTGAAACAAAAATTGACAGAAAAATTTAAAAAAAAAATAGGTGAATAAATCATTATACTTAGAGATGTTAACACACCTTTCTTAGTAACTGAAAAAACAGACAAAAGAACATCAGGAAGAGAATTAGAACAACACATTTAACAAACATGACCTAATTGATATGCATAACTTTGGATTCCCCAAATTGCAGAATGTGCATTCTTTTTAATTGCACATGAAACATTGTCTAAATTTGGTCATATTCTGGGAGACGATGAAAATCTCAAATACATTTCCAATAACTGAAATGATGAAGAGGATATTTTCTTGCCAGTATAATTAAATCAGAAATCAGTAACTATAAATCCCCTGATTTTTCTTTTTTTTTAACGTGATATGCTTCTAAATAAACCATGGGTCCAAGAGGAACTGGCAAGAAAAGTTTTGAAACACTAACAATATATGACATAAAACCTGAGATACGATAAACCTACAATGAAGCAGATATAGGAGAGAAGTTGGAAAAGGCCAGAAATTAATGAGCTAGGACAAATACTGTTTGGTTCCACTTATGTAAAATACCCAGAGTAGTTGAAATCAGAGACACAGAAAGAGGTGGTTGTCAGGGGCCGGGTGGCAGAAGGAGACAGTATTTCATGGCTCCAGTGTGAGTTTGGAGGATGAAGAATTCTGTGGATGATAGTGGTGGTTACACAACAACATGAATGTACTTAATGCTCCTGAACTGCTGAATGGTTCAGCTGATAAATTTTATGTGTATTTTACCACAACTTAATTTTTTTATAAAAAATTAATGACCTAAGCATCCATCTCAAAGAGTCAAGAGAATAGCAAATTGAACTCAAAGAAAAGACAAGGGATAATACATATAACAGCAGCAATCAATGAAATTAAATTTGCAAATTGATATGATCAATAAAACTAAAGCTATATTTTTGAAATGAGGAATCAATTGGGAAGCAGAGTTTGAGATGAAGATTACGACCCTGGAAGTTTGTGAAAGAGCATTCTTGGTGTCAACCTGTGGGGAAGGGAGGAGAACGGAGGGCAGGGGGAGATGTTGTGCTGCGATTCACTCTCAAAGGATGCCTCAGCCAACCCTACAGGGAGACTGGAAGCTCAGTAGCTCTTGAGAGTCTACAAAGTTGGAACCCCAAAGTGACCAGTCATGCCTGTGGCCACCCTAGAGGGGGAGCATGACCTCCAATGAGGTAGCTCTCTTCAGCCAAGCCAATCCTCACATGGGCTGTCAGTGGAGGGTCCTCTGCCAGCAGAACCCTCATTGGCTGGAGAATGAGCCCTTCCCTTATGAAGAGGGATTCTGGACAGCTCTTTGCACGGAGTAAAAAATGGAAGAAAGAAGCCACAGATGACCAATATCAGGAATACAACAGTGGGCAGTGCTAACATTTCTTTTCAGGACAATGAAAAGAAAGCAAGATGATTTATTTGACACATTTATGCCAATCAATTTGAAAATACAGATGAAATTGACAATCCCCCTCCAAAACAACTTTTCAAACTGGATGCCAGAATAAATAGAAAATCTGAATGATATTCTGTCTATTCAATGTATAATTGGGAAACCTGCCCACACAGAAAACTCCATGCCTCGATGATTTCAGGGTCTGCTTCCAAATATTCAAGGCAGAAATCACACCAATCTTAAAGGAACTCTTCCTGAGAATAGAAAACAGAGAAATACTACTCGCCTTACCATGAGGTGAGAGTAACCTTGATACCCAAACCTGGCAAGATCATTATAAAACAGTAAAATTTCTGGTTAATCACTCTCATAAACATAGGTGTAGATATCTTAAAATACTGGTCAACCAAATCTATGATATAGGAAAAGTATTTTAGGAATATAAAGTTGGCTTCATCTTCAGAAAAGTAATGTAATTCACTACATTAAAAGAAGAAAGTCCTATAATTATTTCGTAGAGTGAAGAGAAAGCATTTAGTAAAATCTAACACCTAGTCATAATGAAGACCCTACATAAGCTAGGAATAAAAGGATCCCTTAATCAAAGAGTATCTACAAAAACCCTAACCCTGAAATAGTGAAAAATTTCCCCTTGAGATCCGGAAACGTAATGCAGACCAGAAAGGAACCAGCTGGATAAGGTCCGAGCCCAAGACTGGCCACTCTCCTGGACTTTGGGACATCAGGGGTGGACAGAAATCCTCCGGCCCTAGAAGTGGGTGGAGATCTTGGAGAGGGACGCAGGATATGATGTGGGATTGTGGGCAGGCTTTGGTGACCCACCCTGTGCCCAACATGGCTGGCCTTTTGGAATGGTGAGTGACTGACCCCTGGAATGTTGCTGGGGTTCCAGGTCAGGGACAGAAGTAGTCTAGGGAGTTTACACTTTGTGTAAGTGGTGCCTCTCAGATGGTGTAGCCTCCAGAATGAGTGGGGGCTAGAAAGGCTTGAGCTACAGGCAAGGCCCCTGTCTTGGTCCATTTTCTGTTGCTATAAGAGAACACTTGAGACTGGGAAATTATAAAGAAAATAGGTTATTATGGCTGGGAGCTCTGCAAGTCCAAGCACATGGTGCCAGCATCTGCTAGGCTTCTGGTGAGGGTCTCATGGTAGAAAGAAAAGTGGGTAGATGCACACAGAAGAGAGGAAGCAAGAGAAAGAAGCTCTACAACAACTCACTCTCGAAGAGTTCATCCATTTCTACAAGAACTAATCCAGCCTCAGAAGAGACAGGAATTCCTGTTAACAACCTAATCTCCTCTTAAAGGCCCCACTTCCAACGCCCTTACACTGGCCACCAAACTTCAACGCGAGTCTTGGTGGGGACAAACCACATCTAGACCTTAGCTGAGCTCAGAGACCCGCAGTCCTGTCACCTGGGTCAGGCAGGTGCGGTCAGCTCCCTAACCAGCAGCACACAGAGCCCGCCTGGGGTCTTGTGGGTACCCACACCCCCCTTGGGCTCTCGTCCGACCTTGGGGGTGCAGGAGGCATTTAGAGTGAACCGTACTTCCTGTGTCAGTCGGACTTTCTGACTCAGCGCCCCGTGCGGCGTGGCTGCCCGGTCCTCAGGGTGCCGGGGACACTGCTCCCTCGTGCTCCCTCCTGCGTGCTCCCTGGTGGCCTGCAGACAGGGCTGCTTCCGTGGGCAGCACAAGCGCCAGGATCGCAGGCACAGTCCTGAGTGCCTGGGCACCCCAAACCCAGCAGTGACCCAAGCTGTAGCTTCAACGAGTCAGGCTGGAAGTGGCGAATAAGAGGGCGGTGCTGTTTGTAGAAGGGAAATCCCAACTTGGGAAACTGAGGCGGAGCACCCCCCGGTTCAGCAGCGCACTTCCTGCAACCTCCCAGTCCCATGTTGCTGGCTCGTTCTCCAGAGGGGAGACAGGAGGGCCGTCACCCGGGGCTCTGCCGGGTTTAGAAACGCCAGTATCACTGGTTAAAGATGGATGCCCCTGGGACGCTGTATCCTTTCCTCCTTTAAACCCGGGGACCCGTGACAGAAGCCGCAAAGGGGAAGGGTCCCAGCCTCTCCTTCACACTCCTGCGGCCCCAACCCTGATCTCTCTGCAGGACCCCGGTCCCATTTTGTAGATCATAGGGACAGACACTTTTAGTAAATTTCCACCCAAATCTAAAGTATTGCAAGAGGATGGTAGAAAACATTTTAAAGATGAAGAAGTAACAAACTAAAGAACTGATCCTTTAAGGTTCTTGCTGTGTATCCTTCCAGAGCTTTCTCATATATGTGTATTATATTTATACTTTTGGGGGGAGGGGTACTGGGGACTGAATTTGGAGGGGCATTCTACCTCCAAGCTACACCCCCCAGACATTTTTTACTTTTTTTTAAATGTGCTTTTATTGGTGCATTATGCATTCCTGTAATCCCAGTACTTTTTTATGTTTTTGATGCAAAGTCTTACTAGGTTGCTGAGAATCTCACTACATTTCTGAGGTTGTCCTCGAACCTGCGATCCTCCTGTCTCAGCCTCCCAACTACTGGGATTACAGATGTGCACCACCATGTCCAGCTATACTTTGCCGTTTTAGAAAAACAAACTTACTCTCTATGTAGAGTTTTGTATTTTGTTTCTTTCATTTAATATCATGAAAATTACATGTTATTATTCTTCAATGCTTTTGACTACACAGTAGTCTTATTACAATTGATCGAGTACCCTATCATTGCGCATATAAATTGAAAATAATTCTGAACAAATCTTTTGCCTGATTGTTTCCCTATTTTCTAACATGGTTTCAGTCCCAACCAGTATGTTATAAAGTTTGCTCTCTTGCAGATAGGTAAATAGTGTCTGTGTTCCTTGGAGGACTCAAAAGACGTAATATGTGGTATTGATCGGAAAGAAAAATGTAATCCTATCAATAATGATTCTGATTGCTAGGTTGTTGTTTTTGTTTTTTTATTTAACTGATGCTATAACAAATTGCCACAGACTTTGTGGCTCAAAACTAGCACAAGTTTATTATTTTATGGTGACAAGTCAAAGTCCCGGGTGGGTCTGACTGGATTCAAATCAAGGTCTTAGCAGGCTGCGCTGCTCCCTGGTCCTAGGAGAGAACCTGCCTCCTCGTCTTCCCCAGCTTCTGGAGACCGTCCCCACTCCCCGGCCATGGCCCCTTCTCCACCCTCAAAGTCTCTCTGGGGCTCCCTCCCACGGCCACATCTTCCTCTGACCGTAACTAGAAGAGCTTCTCTGATTTTCAGGATTTTAGTGGCTGACATTGAGCCCCACTGGAAAATCCAGCCTCAAGTCGCCATCTCAAGTGCTCAGCTGTAATCAGACCCACGAAGTCCCCTTTTCCCTGTGACATGACAAACTCACAGGATCTGGGGGGTGAGAGTTGGTCGTCCTTCCACTTAACGTGACGCTACTGACCGTCATTTAGTGAGGAGTTGTTACTGTCGGCATTAAGCTGAGCATTCACAGGGATGATCTCCTTTAACCCGATCCCAGATCCAGGAGGAAACTGAGGCTGAGGGCAGTCATTCAGAAGTGGAGCCTCACTTATGGAAAACGAGTCAGCAAAAACGATGAGACTTCTTCCTCTACTATTTACTTAAAGATAACATTTAAAACCTAGTGTAAGCCCGGTGTGGTAGCACACGCCTGTAATCCCTGTACGTGAGAGGCTGAGACAGGAGGATGGCAGGTTCGAGGACAGCCTCAGCAAGTAGGGAGACTCTCATCAATCTAGCGAGACCTTGTTTCCAAATAAGAAATAAAATCGGGCTGAGGGTATGTATTGCTTCTGGGTTCAATCTCCAGTGCCACAAAAAAAAAAAAGTAATAAATGAAAAAATAAAACCTAGTGTAAGTCAGGCATGGTGGTGCATGCCTGTAATCCTAGTACTTGGAAGGCTGAGATAGGAGAATCGCAGGTTAGAATCCAGCCTCATCAACTCAGTGAGGCCATCAGCAATTTGGAGAGACCTTGTTTCAAAATTTAAAAAAAAAAAATAATAATAATAAAATAGGGTTGGGTTGTCGCTTGGAGGTAGAACGCCTCTGGGTTCAATCACCAGTACCACACACACACAAATAATAATAATGTAGACCCGGAATGTTTTGGGGAATTGCTATTTACAAATGCTGAGCTGACCAACTCTGTTTTTGTTTGTTTATTTATTCATTTATTGTAACACTAGGGATTGAACCCAGGGGCATTCTATATCCGAGCTACACTTCCAGCTCTTCTTATTTTTATTTTCTTGTTTTGAAACAGGGTCTTGCTAAGTTGCTGAGGCTGGCCTCACACCCGCGACCTTCCTGTCTCAGCCCCCAAGTACTGGGCTTACAGGTATATGCAACACGCCTGGCTCCAACTCTATTTTCAATCCTCAATGTTTTCTTAGGTGCCATGCAATCCTCAGGTGGAAAGCTGCAGAACAGGGCCAGGTTTGGACACCCCAGGCCCCAGGACAGAGGCTTGATTCGCCACTTTGCTGAGGTTGATACATTTCTAGAGGATCCAGACACGGCTGTGTGTGGCTTGCAGGGCCCAATCAGTACCCATGAAAGCTGTTAGCTGTGCCTTGTTAGACCTTCTTAGACCATTGTTTTTATTAAAAAATATTTTAAAAATCTTTTTAAAAGCCCCAAGTGAACCCCTCCATCTTTTGGGGGGAAAGGTGATATCAGCTTCAGAAGAGCTTCCTCAGCTGACTTTCTTCCATGGGCATGCGACTTGAGCACACTACACAGCAGAAACTGCCGCAGAGTCTCCGGGAACAACGTCCATGCCCTCAGATGTTGGGTGACTACGCAGCAGGTGACAAAGGAAATAGAAAAGGGTCAAGTCCCGGTGGCCTTCTGGTACCTCCAGGGCAGGTGGACTTTCTCTTCCCCGGCAGATCGAAAACAAAGTGGCCCTGGCATTCCTGAGGTGCTGGGTTGGCAGATGCGGGAGGAAGAAGCCAGGATGCCCAGTGTAATTTGCCTTGGATTCCCTTGCAGACAAACAATGAGTAACTGTTTAGTGTATGTTTCCAAAAACGCATGGCTCCATACCTGTGCACACACAAAATTGTTTGTTGTTTGTCTGACATTCAAATTTAGCCAGGCATCCTGTATTTTACCTGGCAGCCCGACTTGGGAGGGAAGAGACACGTTTCTAATTGAGGTGCCTAATTCGGAGAATCCGAGCCTGTGGTTTGGCCTCCCTGACTCAAAGAAAACACTTCCCTGTCTCAGCGTGTCACAAAGCTCTCCTCCGCTTCCTCCCTCGGCTGCCCATCTAATTTTCTTCAAGACCCAACTCACACCTGCGTGCCTCTCCCGGAAGCCTGTCCTGATTGGGCGGCACCCGTTACACCCACTCAACTCAACTGAGAGGAAAGGACTGTGCACTAGCCCAGCTTACATCCTGCTGGGAGGGAAGGGCTGTAGCCAGGAATCACCAAAGCAGCTGAGCCCAGTGGCACACACCTGCAATCCCAGTACTCTAGAGGCAGGGACAGGAGGATTGCAGGTTCAAGACCAGCCTTGGCAACTTAGTGAGACTCTCAGCAACCTAGCAAGACCTTGTTTCAAAAAAAAAAAAAAAAAGGGCTGGGGGTGTGGCTCAGATGTAGAATGCTCCTGGGTTCAATCCACCACCAAAAAATAAGGTAAAATAAGGAATGCTTTAAAGATGTAGTGGGAGATGGGCCTGGAGGAGCTGGAAGAAGAGATTACACTTTATGTAAACATTACAGTGTCTACAGGTATTGAACCATCGCACGGTGCCCTATTCGTGTGTAAAATTTTTATGTTTTTATATATCAGTTAAACATTAATTTACATTAGTTTAAATTACATACACACACAGAGCCAACCTACTTCTGCCAGCGGCATCATTTCTCTCGTGAAGTCAATCAATCTCCAGGTGTGTTCCAAGGAGGGAAGGAGGGTCAGGGAGGGAGGGAGAAGGAGCCGCTCTCTGGGATGCCTGCTGTACCACCAAGTGCCTCCAGGGGGCGCCCCACTTTAGCTGCGCTCTTCCTAGGGTTTGGACGCTCCAGGGTCCCTCAGCCCAGGGCAGAGTGGGGTGGAGGTGTGTATGAAATCTCTCTGCCTACACCAGGAAGGGGACTTGAGGGTGTGGGGCACCTGGAGCGCCGGCAGAAGACTTGAGGAAGGTGGAGGCCATCAACAGAGGCGCCGGCTGTGGGGCAGAGGGCAGTTCCCTGCACGGCGAGGTGAGGTTGGGCAGCAGCCGCCAGGATCTGGGGTAAGGGTCTCTAGTTTCCAACAACCAAATTTCCTCAGTGCAAACTCTTCCTCTACGCAGGGCTGCAGAAAGACCATTCTGCAGCGGAATCTTCTGTGAGTGAGGAAAATCTGATGGAGGAGGCTGAATTTCACTTTCAGGACCACACAAGGGCAGGGAAGACAGCTAGTCCTGCAGGTGGTGAGCGGAGTCACGGAACTGGGGCCAGGAAGCGGGGTCCAGAGACCATGTAGGTGTGGACAGACAGCTGGGGGACACTGCCAAACATCTGGCGGAGTGTGGAGGGGCCGCTGGCCAACCTCTGTGACAAGGTGTGCTCCCCTGGGACCGGCCACCACAGAAGGACGTGGGGGGCTGCAGCCCTGAGGCTCGGCTGACCAAGGGGGCTGAGGTGGCCGATTGCAAAGCGGGGTTCAGGGGAGCGAGGGGGTCTGGGCAGGCAGTGGGAGGCGACAGAGGGGAGTGTTTAGTTTGTTTGGTGGTCGAGTGGTCTGCATGGTGAGGAAGGGGTGAGCGCCCGGTGTGGACAGCGACTCGGGAGAATCAGCAGATGCTTGTGAGAAGCTTTGAACACCCAGCCAACCTATTAAGACTCTGCCCCCAAGTTAAGGGGGAAGGAGGTGGGGTTGTGATCCGCTCAGTATTTAAAAAACAAAACCAACATGGCGCATGCCTGTAATCCCAGGACTTGGGAGGCTGAGACAAGAGGCTCGCAGGGTCGAGGAGGCCAGCCTCCACAACTTGGAGAGGCCCTGTTTCAAATAAAAAATAAAATAGGGCTGGGAGTGTCGCTCTGCGATAGAATGCCCCTGGGTTCCGTCCCCAGCACCAAACACACAAACAAAACCAGGACGTGTGGGAGGCAGGCAGCGTGCTGAACCGAGGGATCCTGTCGGCAGCCCTGGCGCTAACTTGCCCAGGTTGTCACACCCTAAGGCACAGAAACTGAATGGGACTCAAGCCCTATGGGATTAAATATTTGAGTTTACATGCCTCTGGGGATTTTTTTCTTTTCTCCCAGCTAGGCAGCATTTACAGTGAAAAGAGAAATTCAGTCTTACATCCTACCT
Organism: Graphiurus murinus; assembly: GCA_004027655.1. NCBI lineage: Eukaryota > Metazoa > Chordata > Mammalia > Rodentia > Gliridae > Graphiurus > Graphiurus murinus. The sequence goes on along the minus strand of PVLC010023628.1, from coordinate 1,370 downwards.
GCCTATCACCCAAGAAATTGTCAACAATGAGTTAACTAGCAAATGTGCCCAGTACCACACACTCATAAAAAAAAAGCCACACAGAAACCAAAACACACTCCCATTTCGAGTATTAATGAGAAGAAACAGCTGGAATTTTGAGGCCATAGGACTTCATGTGCCAACAGAGGGCCCAAATGCCCGAGAGACAGGAGATGGGTTTAGCCAGTGTGGACCAGGATTTTTGCATCAGTAAAAGCTCCCATTAATATTCAAAATGGGGGTGTGTTTTTTGTTTTTGTTTAGGTTGTTTTGTGTGTGTGTGTGTGTGTGTGTGTGTGTGTGTGTGTATGTGTGTGTGTGTAGGGTATTAGGGATTGAACCCAAGAGCATTCTACCTCTGAGCTATACCCCCAGCCCTATTCTATTTGAAACAGAGTCTTACTAAGTTGCTGAGGGTCTCCCTACTTGCTGAGGCTGGCCTTAAACCTGCATTTCTCCTGCCTCAGCCTCTCAAGTACTAGGATTACTTTAAATGATTGGTTTCCTGGTTCCCATTCGAAGTGTGGGAAGAAGCTGGGTACACCTGGTGAGTATCCTGCTGAGAAACAAGGAGACAGCAGCTTCTGGCTCCTTGTGTCCGGTGGGCAGAGGTACGGCTAGGGCAGCCCTTGGCAGAACCCACGGGCACCCCCTCACTGTGAGGCCTCTGGACTGGTCTCCAGCCAGGTGAGTGGCCCTGCCCATGTGTCTTTTGGGGAAAACTCTTCACTACAGCTCAACAAGCAGGTCTTCAATTCGGGCCCCCAACTCTAGCGGTGGGGCTTTGAGTGCGTGTCCTCGAGGGGCGACGTCTGTCCTTCGCCTTCTTTCTGGCTCTGCCACAGCCTTTGTTGGGCTCACACTAGAAGTTTCTTGAAACTCCACCAGAGAAAGCATTAGTCCTGGCAAGACAGTGGATGTTCTATCACGTTTTTTTGCTTTTGTGTTCTTTTGTCTTTTTGGTACTGGAAATTGAATCCAGGGGCATTCTGCCTCTGAGCTACATCCCAAGTTCTTTTTATTTTGAAACAAGGTCTTGCTAAGTTGCTGAGGGTCTCACTAAGTTGCCAAGATTGGCCTCAAACCTGCAAACCTGTCTCAGCCTCCCAAGTCCTGGGATTACATGCGTGCATGACCACCCCTGGCTTCTGATTGGATTTGAAATGTCTTGGCTTTTGGCAGCTTCTCTCTGCCAAGCTACGTGATAAAGAATTTCAGCAGCTTTTATGGAAGAACCGTGGCCAGATGCTTTAAAAACACTGGTCTTCACGGAACGTTGCAATGATACAAAAAATTTAAAAAGTCAACTTCTCTGGGATTATACTCTTGTAACACCAAAGACGAATTTT
>PVLC010023627.1:0-25599 GCA_004027655.1 Graphiurus murinus | reverse complement strand
AAAAAAAAAAAAAAAGACAGAGAAGCAATATTTATGCACATCCTTCTGCAGTACTTAATGTATGAGTTCTTACATTTTAGAACAAATATTTTTCTTTCTTTCCACTAAATATATATATATATATATATATTATAGCATATATGTATAATTCCACTAATATATATGAATTATACATATACACTATATAATATATATTTCTTTCCGCTATACATATATATCTATATATATCATATATCTATATATATCCTTTCCATTAACTGATGAGTTAAATATATACGTTAATAGTTTTTTGCTTAGCTTGTATACTTAAATCTCATTTTCATTGAAATGACACTTGACACAATTCTACCTATTTTAAGACTGTGTCACATGGTGGAAACTATGACTAAGATATGACACTAGAAAAGGCAAAAGAATAAACAGTTCCTAAAGGAGCAAGAAGTTCTATCTAAATAACTGAAAGCAACTAAGAATTATGGCCTGTGATTAAATGAATGAAAACTGAAAGCAATTCCTAATCATTTCTGAAGCATGAGGCTAACAGGACTGAGCAAAAGGAGGTACCTTTTGTTCCAGAGAAATTAGCACATCCTCACACTTGGCTTTGCTAAGTACTCAAGGTCATTTTTGCCTTTTCCTCTGGAGACCTCAGATGAGTTTCCAGCCTTGATGAGGAGGCCACCTGCCCCAAAGGCCTGGCCTCCTTCCCCTCATTCTCTGGGTAACTGTGAAAAGGCCTTGGTCCAAAGCCAGGCCTCCTCCTCCTCCTACTCCTCCTCCTCCGTCTTCTTCTTCTTCTTCTTCTTCTTCTTCTTCTTCTTCTTCTTCTTCTTCTTCTTCTTCTTCTTCTTCTTATTGGGGCATTGTAATCATACATCTTGATGAAGTTCAGGGTGATTGAAGCATTCTTGCACACACACTACTCATAGAGCTCTCCTGCAGTTCCCACCTCATTCTCTCTCCCTCCCCACCTTCCCCTGCTCAACCCGGCATTGACTTTGATAAGCGTGTGTGTGAGCATCATGTCCATTGAGGTGTTTCCCTTTTCAAGTCTTCCACCCCCTCCAGTCTCCCTTAGTTATGTCCCCTCCCTCCCTCACTCCACTAAGGTTTCTCCTCCTTTGTCTGGAGTTTCTCCAATTTCTCCACATATGAGGGAAAACATCCAACATTTCACTTTTTGTGACTGGCTAATCTTACTTAACATAATATTCCCCAGCTTCATCCATTTCCCTGAAAATGACATCTTTTTGTTCTTTATCAAAACGAGGCATTTTGCCATCTATGGCATAACCTCAGAATTGACCCCCCCCCCACACCCACACACACTACTTTTGGGAAGGTTGCTTTAGGAGCCTGCATGAAGCCTCAATAAATGTTTTATGAATTCTCTATGGATTCAGCTCTGTTTCTTGCTGAGAAATGTCCTGCTGTTAAAATATTTGTATTTAATTTATCAAAACAGATGGCACAGAGATAAACCGACGCTGATTCTAATACCTTAAAAATGTATATTATTTTTTCTTACACTTGAAGTCCCTATGTGTGCGTGGGCAGCCTTGTCCCAGGTCTCCAACCCTTGGAGTTAACACAGCCATGGAGAGATCATCCTAGGGAAAGGATTTAAGAACTGCACATCAGGAGCCACAGAGGCACCGACTTCATGGGTAGCTCCATCTTGTTGGACTCCGGTTATACTGAATATGTTGCATGCTTGGTGCATATCACCGTCAGCCCCATGTGAAATACTAATGCTTGCTAACACAGACATAAACGACTCAGGTAATGATTTCCATTTCCATTGTACTTAAGGTGAAAATGAGGATATTTATTCCCCAGAATTAAAGTATTTTCCTTGTAATTCTTTAACTCACCAACATTTCCTATCTTATCAAACATTCTTGGCAAAAATTTATATTAGTATGAATTTAAAAATGCATATATATGCATGTACCATATGTGTTTGTTATGTCCATGCTAAAATGCATACACATTTTCAGTGGCAGTATTGGGATATCATTTCCCCAGGCCATCAAGATGACCAAATAAATCATTTTCCTGTAGGGTACAACTTACTTCTGACCTGAGGAACATCCTGCTCTGTGATCTGACCTGACTATGAGGCTCAGAATGACAAAATACACGTTCCCAGTTAGGGTGATGGTGGGAAAAGAAAAGGGAAGAGGAATTATAAACTTTATTTCTTCTTCTTGTCATCGTTTCTCTTCCTCCTGGCATGTACTTTTTCCTCTGGATTTTTCCTATTGCAATTTGCATGGAGGCAAAGGGAAAATTTTATTCTTCTTGGAGACTCCTACTTCTTATCACTCTTCAGATTTAGTCCCTGTGGTACTTCCTGTCATTAATTTTCAGCCTCCTCCTGCTCTGCCCACACCCTCACTTCTAGAAACGCCTGTGTCATATGTCTTCCAACCTGCCCTGTGGTTGAGATGTCAGGGCTAATTTTAGAACTACATAGACCCATAAATGGCATGGGAAAGGAAGTCCATATGCACACATACACACATTTGGAAATAGCACTGTAAAGAGGATATTTTGCATCATGGGGCAAAAAGATAAATTATTTAACATACAGTACTGGACCAATTGGCTAGACAAGTGGAAAAGGATAGCTAAATCCCTACCTCACGTCATGCACTTTAATATAATTCACATGAATGAAATATTCAAATATAAGGTATGGAAGCAGAATAACTAAAATGAAATACAGGCGAGGTGGGAACAAACATTTTGACCACTTTACATGAATTTTCTGTATAGGAGTATTTATTGGCGAATAAATATTTTGAGCCATATAACCTGTTAATACTTATTATGTAAGCATCTACTGATATTAACAATGCATACATCAGTATACAATAGTGCAACAGTATTGCATGGTATGGAGCAGAAGTAGAAGCAAATGGTCAATATTCAGAGGAGAAAGTGTAGGTAAATAAGCAGAATATGTAAGTTTAATTATTAATCAAATTCTGTTCTACCTATAAAATGGAGAATTAAAATCCATTATGCATTACTTAAAAGTCTGGGGTAAATACACCCTCTCATATAACACTCAAGTTTAACTTAGTTCTTTATGGTGGGCAACTTGGGAAAATGTATCAGAAGTTTTAAAAAATGTGCACATTTGAATCTAAATTAAAATTTTAAGAGTCTGCTATAAGACAAAATTTTATGTAGTATATTATTTATAGTATTTAAGTGTTGAAAATAATTTAAATTATCATATGCAAAGATTTGAATAAATTTCAACACATAAAAGGGAATTCTATATATCTATTTACTATCTTAATGCAGGATATTATTTAAAATAAAATTAAGTATTACTGTCTACATATTAAAGACATAAATAGAATTTAAACATAAAACTCTATAGAAAAACACATTAAAATAGTATGTGGATACTTATAAATTTTAACTAGTTTATGAGTTTTTTCTTTATTTTATTTATAAAACTGCAGTGCTTTTGTTATCAAATCAGAATGTTAAAAAGGGTCGTATTTACTTACACATTTCACAAATTTATATTATAATTGGTAATTTTAAAACCAAACAAATTTAGGTATTTCTGTCCCTTTCCTAAGCTCATTTGTTTATTCCTGGGAGGATATTTGGTGACTAGAAAAGTATAAGATGATATACTGGAACCAATGTTTGATTTTCAAACATATATTCCCTAGGTGGCCTACCTCTACCTTGCCTGAGACCTTCCACAAGATCTGTTAATATAGCCTGCAAAAATTCACTTCTTTTCATTCCCTTTTACTTTAACATAATCCATGTATGTGTTTCTTGACAACAACCTCCTCAACTTTTAAATAAATAAAAATGGAAATTATATTTACAAATTTTAGGATTATGAGAAAAGATAATTTATATGTCACTGTTGTCTAGCTAGTCTTTGAAACCAATTCATTCGTGTACTAATGATGGTTTCCTTTCCCCCACATAGCAATCTCCTGAGATTCTATTAAGGAACAGGTGTCTTGAATGTGCTCCAGGTACAAGAGACACCAGATAGATGACATTCTGCCAGGACTTCTTTTCCCTTGATCATTATCTAGTATATTACCATGGTTTTCCTCTGGAAAAGAATTCATATCAGTCATATTTAATGTAGCAAATGATTTTCTGAAAGTTAGGGTGACTGAGAAGTTATAGAAATTGTCTTGATCCACCCTCTTTCTTATTGAAGACTATGCTTGTTCGTCTTCTTAGAGTTTTCCCTTTCAGCGTAATGCATAACAATTGCCACTGTATCTAAAGGCTCACAAATTTACTGTCCTAACCAAATCTCTCTTCCAATAATTAGCGACTGCAAAACCCAGTAAAGATCTTGGAATTTTTCTGTTTTCCCTTCTTTTTATCCCACTTGATTCATGGAAAAGAATTGCAAAAACTTATTTTTCCACTCAGATTAACCCATTTAGTTTAGTTTTCAAAATATCATTTGTTTTCTCAAATGTATTTGGAAACGAAGAAGAAAACAAACCACCTTTCATGTAATAACTGATAATTATTCTTCATAAGAATTGCTGAGTGGAAGTTTGCTCTGTTATTGTTGCTTTTTGAAATGAATGTAGTTTCTCAGCCATTAGTCCAGGTGATGTTACAGAGTTCCTCAAGGAAACACTGTCTCATAAGTTTGATGTTCCTTGTCCTAAACACAATCCTCACGTACTATCATGGAGGTGTCCACACACATGCTTGTATTTCTGTGTGAGACACAGACATTGCTACTGGTCTACTGCAGGAAAAATCTTTACAAAAAGAGAAAAAAAAATAAGCAGAAAGGATAACTTATACATAAAAGACTAGCAGTGTCAGGGAAAGCTTCAAATTGCACATCAAGGGAAATCTCATGGGAAAGATCCCCTGTCACATTTTGGAGTTACATTCTAAGACTGTATTTGGTATCAGAGAATATTTTTAAAGTGAGGAAAGATTTAAAGACTGTAATTAAACTCTAATCAAACTTGCTTTTTTTTGTGCAACATTCTTAGAATATTGGATGCGGTCTGCAAGGTCATTAGAACGCCTCCTCAGCCTTCATAAGTTTCACAGGCCACCTGGCCAGGGAAGAGGGCTGTTTGCCTTATTTATATTTGAGAAGATAAGAGTATTCCAACTCTACTTTAGACAGGTATTTATATCCTGCTGAACTAAAATTGGTGCCTTAAGCTTATCTAAGTCTCCCTTGCTGCACTTCAGTAGATTGATAACTAGTTCTATTTAGTTGGGAATTTATATGTATTCCATTTGATTCAAGGAAGTTAAAAGCACTTATGACTATTTATCATATCCTGAGAACCTCCTGGTATTCTGGATTTGGAATCAGAAGACATAAATTCATGCCCAACTTCATCAGGCATTCACTGCACAGTACTGAACAAGTTGCATATTCTCTCAATGCCTTAATTTCTCATCATTACTAGTAGAATCTATTACATGAAGTTGTGAGAATCAGCTATAATAACTCACAAAAAGGACTTGTGAAACTCACAAAAGCAATACCATATATAAATGTTAGTTGCTTTAATACAGTAAACATCTTCAGTCAACAGGGTGCCTTGAATTATTCCTCTTTAATAATTTAAAATACCATGATACAGGACTGCTTTGTCATGTCAGACTTGTGTTTCTGCAATGCTAATTTGCCTCCCAATTTGTATGAAAAATGCATTTTCTGATTCCAGTATATGGAATTATCTTTTAACTTTTTTCTTCATTTGTCCATATGTCAATAAGCACTAAATTTGCCCATTTCTCTTCTAAAAATGTCTCTGCTAACCCTCCTCCTCTCTACCCCTGTCTCTTGCCTTGTTTATCCTCCATTTTCAGATTTGGGCCGAGAAGAACATGTGTGTCAAACAGACCTGGAATTGAATTTCTGGCTCTGCTAGTTTTTAATGTGACCTTGAATATATGATGTAATCTCAAACCTGAATATTCTCACCTTTGAAATGGGAATATCACAAATATCCTATGATCATGTTTAATCAAACTTTCTTGACAACCTTCCTCATTCAAAATGTTTAATGATTTCCATTTTTCACACTCAATAACCTTCAAAATTCTCAGCAAGTCTGTTTAGACCAGTTCCCTACTCCCCATCTAGCTTTGTTCTTTTAGTCTTCTCCCATTATTATTACTACCACTAGATGATTCTGCCTTGAAACTGGAGGCACAGAACTTACTTCCCAAAAAGACCTCTTAAATGTAGGGTAATTATTTAGCATCTTGCCTTCCAAGTGGAGAGAACAAAACTCCATGCATACGCTACAGGTTTATTCTTAGGACAAATGTTAAAGAATACTGGAGTAGTCAAATTTACCTGTTCCCATGGTGCTATTCTTCTTTGGTGCAGCCTTTTGTTCATTATGCAGCCAGGGGAAATCAATCCTTCATCAATCCTCCGTGGTCTCTCTAAATGAGGGTGACTGGTTCCTAGGGAAGATATGGAATATTTTCCATTCATTCTTCCCTTTCTACCAACAAGACAGCAGAAGAAAAAGAAAATGTGCAATATTCATTCCAGTCATGAAATTCATCTTATAAAGGTCAGTTACCAGACAATGGCAAAACCTTATTTTCTATGTTCTACTGAAGCTATCAAGCTTTAAAAATTGTAAAGAGTTTATACTTGACAACCACACATAACTATAAAATTATAGGAAGAAAAGTGTAGCAGAACTGCTTCTCTTCTGCAAAATGTGATTGTTTCCAGCACATGCAATACTACAGTGTCAGCTCTCCACACATGCTAATGACTGGATTAAAGCACACTGTATTTAATCTCTAGATGTATTATTCCTAAATTAATTGCATTAAAACTGTTTGCATGACAGGCTTGGTTTTGCATTGCTTTTTGAGTAAAGACCTAGAATTCTGAGCACTCAGACAAGGCTAGCAAAATGCTATGAGGGGTATTTATGGGATTGGCTTATTCCTGAAAGATTTCAAGATCTCAAAAGGCCTGCAGTTGTGCAAGAAGGGGGATTTCCAGATAGAACTGCCTCTGTGTAGTCAAGGTCAAAGCAAGGAGAAGGAACACACCAGGGGAGGTTCAGAATGAGTTCATTTACCACTTGTCAAGAGCAAAACAGGTAGTGGATCAAAAACTAGGCAGCCAGAGATGAACACAGATGAGATGTCAGAACAAGCAGACACAGATAAGGAAGAGACATATGAGAGCTTCGGGAAGAGGGCAAAGTAGATTAGAAGGCAGAACGCCTCTCCAAGCTCAGGGTTTGCATACACAGGAAATGCTAGAGAAGGAAACATTGGGTCAGCAAGAACAGATCCCAAGCTTTGCTACCCAGAGGAGCTGTTCAAATGAGCTCCTTCAGAACTGGTTCCTTCCCAGCGCAGGGGAAAGGACAGAGCCTAATTGAATATAACAAGGATTTGAGATTCTGTGTGGCTCTTGAGTCCGACAAGTGAAATCCTCTTCATGCAGCCGCTCACTGAAGCGAGGGGGGTGTGGATGGGGAAAAGTGTTGGCGAAGAGTTGGGAGCATAAACCTGTTCATTCTTTTTCCATTTATTTGAGTAGCCAGAAGTGATAAAAGTGAACTGGAGCTAGGCAAATTAAATCCCCAAAGCGAAGTCAGCTTTTCAGTTTCATCCATGACCAGTCCTGTTTTGAAGAGTCAATCTTTCTAAGTGAAATGCTTATCAATTTAATTCTATTGAGGAAACTTAATTGTGTCTGTGTTTGTTTTGTTTCACTTTATTGTTTAATTCTTTTTGCAAGTTGCTTGTTCTTCAACCATGAATACAAAAAGCAGGAACATTCTCAATTAAAGCATGTGCCTTCTCAGCAATAAGCCCAGTCCTCTGATTAACAAAAGGGATCTTGGTCTTTTTTAATGGGTTGTCAGTTTTTCATGGGGTAGAGCTATGAATTTTAATTATAAAGAGGGACAAGTAGACACTCAATTGTTGTAAACTGCAAACAGTGTGTCTGTACAGGGACCATAGCCAGACCTGGTGTTACTCAGAGTTTATTGGTAATCTAGAAAAAGAGAGTACAGGGACATCTCCTTGTTTGAAGTTGACATTAAGCTTTTCAGAGTAAAGAAATGCCAAAGCAATTGATATAAGGAGAAATACTTTAATCCAGCTGTTGGGTTTATAGGCCATATGATCCTTGTTTTTTACTATATACTCTTGTATCTAACTGCTTAAACTTGTGAATTTGGGCTCTTATTTACAAATAAAGAAAAACATAAAAAATATGGTAGTTGTCATATGATTATGAAATACATATGTCCTCCACCCCCATTATGACATTGAGGCCTTATCCTTTCTTAAGAGAAGATTGAAAGTTGGATTTGACCTCAGTTTTCCCTGATAAGCTTTTATAAGCAAGACTATTATCGTATCCTTTAACAGAGGAATATTTAGTATGAAACAGATAATGAACAGTGGATAGGTTACTTGGCTTGGTAAGGAAAAAAAAAATGTCCTAATCCTTAGTGTTGAAATTAACTTATTTCAAAATTTATGCAAATCACTTAATCCACTTTTATTTCCTGTTTCTTTTAATGAAAAAACATTCTTAACCATTAAAAATAGCAACTATAGTAATTGAAAATCAAAGTATTTTTTAAATTATATCTCATACATTTCTCATAAAAAAAGGAATCATATTTTAAGGCCTGCTAATAATAACATAAGCATCACAATATTATTAGATATCCATTATCTCTTGATATTTTCCCTTGTGATTTGTCTTGTTTGTCTTCTTTTTAATATATCAGAGAATTTAAGAATATAAAAGTGATAATTGAAAAATCTTCTAACTAACTAAAGATAGTGTAAAATTTTATTTGGCTAACGTGACTTAAAATCATTCATGTCATATAATCCCCTCAAAATATTATTTTCTAAAGTATTTACAATTTTGATAACCTTGAGTGTCTTTTGAGGAGAAATAATCCCATCTATTTCAATATGTTTCAGTTATATTTAATTCAATCTTTGTCTTAGGAATAACCAATATTTATAAACTTTGTCTCCAGGTGTAATGTCAGAGAATGACTTTTCCTCAGCTCTGTACTGAGTAACAAAGGCTTGGAGATATTTACAAAATTTGAGAATTAAAACTGTAGAGTTAGAAAGACACTTGAAGTCCCTGTAGCCAGTTCACCAGCTGAACCTCATGTAACGGGTACACCAGGGGATAGACTTACCAAATAGCATAATGAGTCTCTCGGCTTTCTTTTACAAAGCAATCCTGATTGTTTGCAGAGCTCATAGCAACCTTCTTAGCAACTTTATTATGCAGCTTAACAGGTATAAATTGAAAATCAATTCTATAATTCTCTCATTTTGTACATGAAAATCTGAGGTCCTGAGGTGATATATATATATATTTTGTGTGTGTGTGTGTGTGTGTGTGTGTGTGTGTGTGTGTGTGAAGTCACAGGTAATGTAAAAAGAAGAACTAGAATTCAAAATTTTCTAGCAGGGCAGGATGGCACAGGCTTGTAATCCTAGTACTCGGAAGGTGGAAACATTTGGATCAAAGGTTCGGGACAGCTTCAGCAATTTAGGGAGGACCTCCACAACTTAGTGAGACCCTATTTCAAAATAAAAAATAAAAGAAGGCTGGGGGTATAGCTCAGAGATATAATTCCCCTGAGTTCAATGCCCAGTACAAAAGTAGAAAGCTAAAAATAAAATGTCTGCAATAATCACACTTTCTATTCTTGGAGTAGTAAATGAAAGAATTGACCTAAAGGAAGCATTTTCAAAGACATAATTTTACTTTTTTTTTGTGCACATTGTGATATACTGAACATTTTTTGAGCATATAAGAAAAAATACTTTCAAAGTAATTATAAATGGTTCCTATTGACCATGATATACTACTGCATAGCAGTGGAGGGTGGTTGTTATAATTCTAGGGAAATACTTCTAGATTTTATTTTCTGAATACTCAGATCCTCACTGTGCCCCCAAACACTGCATTGAGGATTGCCAGTGATGATGCAGAAATGCTGTCAAAGTCAATCTTGACAGGAGAGGTTGGCTGCTGGCATCACATGACACCCTGGAAAAGTTCAATGATTCAAGTACAAAGACAGGAGAAAAAGGAGTCAACAAAACCCTTGAAACTTGCACTTGTTTTTCTTGACCTACAAAGTTTGGTTTCAGAAACAGTAGGTGGCACACAATTATTCTTGTCAACACAGATTCATCAAACACGGGGCAAATACATTCAGGACTATAGAGACATTTTTTTCCTACCAGTTCAAATGGTGTTGATTTGCCTGAAGGAAAATTTACACTTATGATTTTATGTACATATGCATATATGTGTGTATGTGTGTGTGATTTTATGTACATATGCACATATGTGTGTATGTGTGTGTGTATGTGTGTATAAATATGTATATATTTGTGTATGTATGTATGTATCTATCTATCATGTATATGTCTCAAGGAAAAATTCATCATCAAGATCTAACGATGCCCGACAGTGGGACCCGTCCTCAGCTGTATTGAGGATGACATTGCACTGACCTAATAGCTTGCTTTGCTGCAGTTTGCAGCTCCTTTTGCTTTTGTTCAAATGAAGATAAATTTCAACATTTCCCTTGCTTGCATAATCTGGTGTCACATTCCAGACTGTTAGGAGCTTTTCCACGTATAAATGATTGGGCTATCAGTTCACAGAGTCTGGCGTGCTGCTATTTTCGGCCTCCCCGGCCTTTTCCCAGCCTTCTCCTTGGTGGTATTGCTGTTACAGACCCATTAGAGGGAGCAGGACCGCTGTGAGTGCCAGTGCTCGCGGTGCACATTAGGAACCAGACTGCTCAAGGCATACATATTTGATGAGGCAAGCCTAAATAAAAGGTTATAATGTGTGATAGCCTACAAAAGACAAATAAAAATGTATGGAAAGTCATCTCTGTTTCACTGGATGTCAGGCACCCGAATTAAGGAAAAACATTGTTCGTGAGGATTAAGGAAAAGTATTCTGTGATATTTTTCTATTATGGTAGCAAATAAAATTAGTTTCTTATTTATGTGATAAAACCATTAATGCATGGCTGAATTAATAATGTGATAGCAATTATACTTGGTTAATTTTCTATTTCAAACTTATAAGAAAATGGTCTTCACAAAGCACAAAGCCCTCTGTAAAATATCATTTCTTTAATAAAAACATAGTATATCTGCTTGCTTTTGTGCTTTTTGCCTCCTGAGTAACTAAAAAATTGAAATCATCAAGCAAAATAAACATGGCTTTTTTTTCATTGAAAATACTATATTTGAGAGATGCATAGTTCTGCTAAAAAAAAAAAGTGCCAACCTTCAAAACCATTACTCCTCTATTAAAAATCATATTGTCTTTATTTAACAAAAAGTTCACATCAGGATTTGAAAAGAGCAATCATTTTAGAACACCTATTGTTGCATTTATCCTTAGCTCCTATTTCTAGTGATTTTTTCACTTTGTGGTAGTTCTTACGCCACACTCATAAATAGAGCCCTTTGCTTGTTTTTCTTTCTGTTGACATCCTGGGACTGATGACCCCCAGCCTGGCTTTCTGTTAGGCCCTAAGCAAGCTTTATGAAAAAAGGCCTTGGGAATCAAGAAAGTCTTTGTGTATTTTGCATCTAGAAGAAACTTGAGATAACTTAGCTAGTGTCTAGAATTTCTCACTCAAAGTAAGTTCCAGATGACCATTGAGGACGGAGTGGTGGCTCAGGCTGACCTGGCCACAGCTGGGCATGGTGAGCACCGTGTGTCTTTCCAGAGATGGGCATTACTCCTGACTATAATGACCTCTGAAATGGGGAGACGGGCGCAGAGAGTTCATGTGAATGGCTTAGATTTTCAAAGCTAATAATCGACAAAGCAACCATTTAAAACTAATTCCATTTCAAATCTTTCATTTTTTAAAAAATGAACAAATGTTGAACCTTTAAGCTCAATAAAATAGTTTACTCCACTGCATGTCATGATAAATATTTACCAAAAGTATAAATTTATCAAACCCTGCAGAATTTACCCTTGAATAGGGATCAAGAATTATTACTTGTCTTTGCAAATATAATTTCTTTCAGTTAGCATTAATAAATACTAATTTTTTCTATTTCATAACCAAAGTGTTCTTGCATATTCTTAATTATAATTTTTGTAGCAAAACTGCCCTTGCATAACATTTTTAAGATAAACTACACAATTATTGCAGTAGAAAAATGGATTCCTTTCTAGGTGGTGTTTGAGATAAATAGAGGAAAGTAAGGATTTGTAGAAGTCATTTGTTTAAAAATATTTCATAAAAATAATTTGTAATTGTAATTTATTTCAATTTCCACTGTATACATTTTTAAAGCAAAGATAGTTAACATTTACTTTGTGATAAGATCAACATTCAATTAATCATTTGCTTCTTCAAAGCCTTGAAAGCTACCAATTTTTATGTTTCCTATGCTTTACATTCTACTATTTTTCACTTATATTACATCTACATGCTAGAAAGATTTATGGGTAAGAAAAAAGAAATGCCAAAAATAGGTTATCAAAATGATTACAGTGTGGGAAAGAATCTTGAGAGTGGCTTGTTTCTGAATAAAATAGCAGAAAATGAAGATTTTTAATTATTTTGTAAAGCTTGAAAAATATAAACAAAATGTAATTACACGTAGCCTCCCATTTATATAATCCCTATATGTAGTTATGGCTAATACAACTACTTATTATTATTGAAAATTTTTTCTGCTACTGCTGTCTAGTTAGCCAATCAATAACTAGAATTATTGTTTCCATAGTCTTTCTCTCTCCTCCTTTCATCTAAAATAAGTTAAATACTGCTTCTCACAAACTAGGTGGGGGAAGACTGGCTAAACAAATGGTTTTGCTTTGAAATCATATTTACAGAGAACATTATATTAAATTATGGAAAAATGTTTCTCCAAATGATTTTTCAAGTGCCATGTCTGTAATCTCTATTCTTCAAAACAATGAGAGAATAAGTGCAGTTATAGAACAACAGACCTGTTTACTGACAATGAAAATACAGAACATGTATTTTCCAGGATGTATTTAATGTCCAAAGACTGAAGTGCATTACTTTCTGTTTTGAATAAATAGTCTCATGTGTACAGGGTCCAGAACATGGTGAGGCAGATTGTTCAAATTCCCTCCTCTTTCTTTCACATAAACTCCTTCCCTTAATTTTCAGAACCTTTAAACAAGACAATTTCTTTCTGATGACCCACAAGCTTTTGCTTTTAAGTCTACCGCAAGACTAAAACAAGAGAAAAACGTAGGAGAGTTTTATGGAGTGATCCTATTCTTAAAGCAGAGAAAATAAGTAATTTCATGAAACTAATAAAACTAATAAAATTTAAAAAAATGTGGTTCTTCTCCCTGGTCATCTGAAATGATTCAACTCACCAAGAGAGGGAGAAAATGAACATACAATCCTTGCTTACTAGGTTTATTATGATTTTGCAAAGAGAAGAATATAGACCAAATAATGTTGACAAGCATTTGTACGTTTTGAGAGCTCAGAGTCAATTATCTTGCTTTACTTACACACAACTATGACAGCGGTACTTATTTCTAAAATATTTATAAAGAGCCTACTAGGATTCAATTCTCTGCTCTAATTCTGTTGACCTATTCATTAACAAGAAACAAATTAGCTTTCCACATGGAACTCACCTTCCAGGGGAGGAATCCAGTGATCATACACCCATGCAGCATGGAGAATGATGTTAATGTTATGTAAAAGAAAACAAAACTAAAGTGAGGTAAGAGAAACAGGGAGTGTATAAGTCTCTATCCCTGAGAATGGTTAGGGAAATCCTCCTTGCTAGGGAGATCATGGAGGCAGAGAAAAAGAGGTGGGTCCTGTTGCCATTTGGTGGAAGAGTCAGCCCTGCCGCAACAGGGTGGCCCATACATGGGTTGTGTTGAGTGTGTCCAAGAAATAACAAAGAGCCCATAGAGCCTGGAGCCAAAGGACCAAAGGAGAGGTCTAGACAGAGCAGAATCCAGGGACTTGGAAGCAAGGACTTTGTAGGGTATTGCAGAGCTGGGTGAGGAACCAAGCTTTCACTGGAGAAAGATGGGAAGCAATGGAAATGTCCAAACTGGACCTCAGGAGGATCAGGACATTTTACAAACACCAAGAGGCAGGAAAAGGAAAGTGCACATCCATTTAATTGTGCAGTATGTACACAAAGCAGATCTACTAGATATAGACAAAGATATCAACATACTCATCTCAGTGTATCACTAGAATTGGTTGTGGAAGGAGGAATTGATTACAGCTTACGCTTCAGAAAAAAAAATGCTAATTGAAGAGAAGGTATTGACACAATCATGAACAAAATCCTACTTTAGATGAAAGACCAGCTTGACTTAAATTTAATGTCATGTCAAGCTTGGTAAGAAATGGCTCTATGACAGAAAATGCTAGTTAGAGAATAAAGGTAGAATACAAAAATTCTTGACTTTGTTCTCTAGTAGGGGCAATTTGTAGCATATCAAATAAAGGAGAGATCAGTTTGCTCAACGCAAGTGCTTAGGGATCTTGGTCCAAGAACAGGACGAAGTGCTAGTGTTTAGTGTTTACCTGCCAACGCCAATCTGAAAGGGAAAGATGGGCCGAGTTGATGACTAGCTGGGCGTGTGAAGTTGGTAAGAATGTACCTTCCCTGACATCTCCAGCTCCCACACCGCAGCAGGATTCTTTCAGAGACTCTTGTTGGCCAAAGTTCAAAATTTTCCCTGTTACCCGTTTCAAAGATTTTGAGAATTTCCTTTTCTCTCCCATGTTTCCCATGTAGTTTGTTAGCTGATGAGTTTTCCCTGCCCCTAAATGTAATTCGTCCCCTCAACACCCCTCCATCTCCCCTTAATCTTGTTTTCCTTAGCTTGTTTCCTGGGGAATGGGAAGGTCATTGTGCTCTTGGCTTACCTGATGATATACTGATTGCTTTGTTTAAGCTACCTTGGTATATTACTTGGTTTTTACCACTTAATGTACTTAATAAATCAACCTGCTTAGTGGATTTTCCAAAAACCAAGATGCCAGGAAGAACTGGCTTAATGGGACATTTGACCTCCAGGCCAAAGCTGGCCACCTGGGCCACTGCCAAAAGGCTGACTCTAGTGACTCCACACCAAGTTAAGGCAGTCCTCCCTCCCTATAACAGGAAGAAAGACAGAGGCAGCTCTTGGAGGTCTCACCCGTGGAGGGGATGCACTGCTGGTGATGTAGGTAGGATAGAAGAAAAGTAGGTAGCAAGGAGACAAATGGGAAAGAAAAGTAAAAATATCACTGTAATATAAAAAAACCTGGAACTGAAGCACTGCAGCCTCTACTCCACCCCTTGGAAGTTTCTTAGGAGATCCCACACCCTAACCCCCTGAAGCCCTGCCCCCACCTGAGGTTCAGGGTCAAGGACACCTGAGATTTACACCCAATGTCAGATCTGTCTTGAAACCTGAGGAAGAGGAGGATCCAACTTGGAATGCCCACCTATCTCCCACCTATACCTGAAGAAGGAGGAGGTCCAGACTGCTTCTGTGCCCACTCCTCTTAAAAGCTTATAAAAAGAAAGCCCCTTCCTCGTGCTCTCTGTTGCCCTCTTGCTCCTGTGGCCAGGAAGATGTCCGCACACCTGTTTTCCCGAGTCCCTTTCTTTCCTAAATAAATTCCTGCCTTTTGTTCCTGATCAGCACGTGTTAAAATTATTTTTATCACAGAGGCCAAGGACCCACGAGTGGGACTCTGTTAGCCCACAACACCAGGATCCATCTTTCTGACCTGGACTGCAGAATCTGCTGAGCTACCCCCAGCTCTACTCCGGAGGGTGCAGTTCGCCCTGCACTGGTGCTATACATAGTTGTCTCTTTCTTGATTGTGTGTGTGTGTGTGTGTGTGTGTGTGTGTGTGTGTGTGTGTGTGTGCTTTTAATTGCTATTGTTTCACAGGGCAGACATTCCTCGGATGCGCGGCTTTACTGATTTCATACACTGAAGTGAGATTTTCTTGTGTTTTGATTATTTTCTCACATTCAATCCCACATTCAATTCTTCTTGTACTTTTGATCGTGCGAGGGTGGCTTCCTTTGCACCCGAGGTCCAGAGCCCACGTAGCAAGGAAGTGGCTGGCGGAGGGGGCAGGAAGTCAGCCAGGCTGCGGGAGGGAGTGATTCCGGAAGCGAAGTGTCTCAGCTGTGAGGAGATGGAGACACTGCAGCCCCCCCAGACGCAAAGATGGAGAGAGGAGGTGTTTGAAGCAGCCTCACATCCTGACAGATTGCCTCCTCTAGTTCTTAAAATAACCTCACTCGGTGAATCTGTGGGACTTGGTTTTGTTTTAACCAACATAGCTTGCAAGAATCCGATATCTGGGTCTTGGTTCTAGCTGTGCCCCAGCTACATGGACCTTGGAGTCTGAATTTCTGAAGAGCTGACAAATGGCACAGGTGGGCGGGGAAGAGCAGAAACCAGGGATGGGCAGGACAGGGAGCTTCGGCTCACTGAGGGCAGCCCGGAGAGAGATGCTCTCCATATGGCTTGAACTGTGTCACTTGTCCCTCTGTCTCCTGTGAACCATCCTGCCCTTAATCGAGAGAAAGCAGCCAGCCATGCTTGAGATCAGGCCGAGCAGATTGGGCTCCTTTTCAACATAGTCTCTCGTGCCCGTCCAATGAGAGGAAATGATCTTTTTTTGGTCCTAAGGATGTGAGGACGCCGTGTGACTCAGGGGAGAGAGGAAAGCTTCCACACATAGCTGTCAAACAATGAATTACTGAGCCCCCTGATCACAGAGGAAAGGATAGAACTGATAACTACTGAGCCTTCACAGACCAAGGCCCAAATAGCAACTGTGACGGGGAAGGTTCTTGAGGTAGCCTTCTGGGTGGGGTGTCAAGACTGCCTGCTGGTCTTTTAGGAGTTTCATGTATTTAATAAGCTATTCTGTCCACAGTAAAAAAGTATAGGAAACCATTTTTAACTGATTTTAAATTCTTCTTCCTTTTTTTTTCAGAAGTGAGTTCAGATTTTAGTTGCCTTGTGCATTATATGTCTATTATTATTATTACCATTATTATTATTTTATTTTATTGTGTGTGGGGAGGGTTGGGGATGGATCCCAGGGGCATTCTACATCTGAGCTACACCCCCAGCCCTATTTTATTTTTTTTCATTTTGAAATAGAGTCTCACTAAGTTGCCTAGGCTGGCCCAAAACCTGCAATCCTCCTGTCTCAGCCTCCCAAGTTCTGGTATTACAAGCATGCATCAGCACACCTGACAGTTTCCTTTGTCTACGTTTGTGGTGCTGTGGATCCAACCCAGAGCCTCATGCAAACTTGGCACCTGCTTTACCACTGAGCTACATCCCCTATTCAAGGGTACTAAAATTAATTCAGGACATTCCTTCCCCACTGGGTTAATTTTCTGGAGTGGTAAATAGCTTTCCGATAACCGGAAATCAATTTTGTGAAGATCTTCTAAACAGCAAAGTTAATAATTGGGTAAAAGTCTACTCCTCTAAAAATAGGGTTGTCTCCTTCCTTCTAGAAATGCCCATTCCTGAACACACTGAACATCCAGATATCCCTAATCAGCCCGGGGCGGTCAGGTGGCAGCAGGTGTGTGATAGTGCTGTCTGAGGACATTAGCCAGTTATCTGCTAATACATATGGCATGATACGTGGGGGTAAAGAAGAGGAAAGCTGGTTGCCCCGGCCAGTCCCGCGTGTCCTGACTAAGCAGCTTCATTAGGAAAGCTGCTCGTTAATAATTAAGCACCCCAGGATTCTTATCTTTAAATTTGCTTTTTGTTTAGGCAGTCACTGCACAATCAGCTTGGTATCACATCACTATTAATTCATAGCCAAATGGTTATTTAAGTAGTTTTTTCCTTTATGGCATGACTAGCTGCTACAATGGCTAATAAATAAAACTAATTCTTGGAGTCCTTTTTGAATATGAATTGACAGTTTTGGGTTTTTTTTTTTTTCAAATTATTATTTTGTTATGTTTATGTAGTAAACAATGATGATTGTGCACTGATAATATATTGCATATGTATAAAATGCATCTTAGTTATCAGAAAATACTGTTTCTAGGAGAAAGACTTCTGAATAATTTTTTGTCTGTAGAGTTCCAAGTAATAAACACAGAAACTACGCTTTATTGGACATCCATTTTATAATTCACCCTTACATATAGTTGTTCTTCAATAGAAACAAGGTTTGTTTTTTATACATGCTTTACAGCTATTATACAAAATATGTTACACATTCATTTAATTACTTTAATCATTAAACAATATTACTTACATACTATTCTGTTCTTCTGATTATACCTATGTAACTATAAATTACTGAGCACCTGCCATGAGCCATGGGCTTTAATTGTGATTACTGACCTAAGTAAACAATGGAAGTAATGTGATATCAAGCTGGACACGGTGGTTCACAATACTTGGGAGAGTGAGGCAGGAGGGTTGAAAGTTCAAGGCCAGCCTCAGTAATTTAGAGGGGGGACCTCTGCAACTTAGTAAGATCCTACTTCAAATAAATATTAAAATAGAGTAGCTTAGAGGTAGAGTGGTTCTGCGTTCAATCCCAAAGCACCTCTCCTCCAAAAAAAAAAAAAAAATTTTTGAGATGCAGAGAAGACAATAAATTCGGCCAAGACATGAGATCTCTGAATATTTTAACTTTTCTCCTCAAGTTCTAACCTGTCCTTTTTCACTTTGCTCTCCATTCTACTTCTACGGCTGGTTTTAACCTGACTCCTTTGTTTTCTATCCTCTGGACAATGCCAGCGATTAGACAATACCATCTATGCTCAGATAGCAGGAAGAGAGAGAAGCAGGGTATTTATTCTCCTGGCTCCGTCTTCTTAGGCTGCATCTTGGCTTTGGCTGTCTTCTAATTCCAAAGACACAACCTCAGCTGGCCAATCCTCTCCTGCAGACACAGGTTTCTGTGTTCTAGAAATCCCCTTATCGTCTTGTCTTTCGGATCTGGGGCAGTAATGCCTTCCCCCCTTACTAACACTGGGGTCCTTATTATCCACAGTTGTCTAACATAAGTCAAGTAACACCACTATAAATTACTCATTTCATTAAATTCTTGCAAATCCAATTCTCATCCAGAGAATGCAAGGACTTTGACAGATAAAGAAGTTACCACCAGGATGGGCGGCAGGAAGCAGAACTAAGTAGAATTGGGTACCAGGTTCCTCACATTTTATGAGGGCACTAATTCTCTCCATCTCAGGGAAGTGGGGCGTGATGATCTATGGGGTATGGTGGCATCATGAGTCCAGGTGGCAGGCAAGTGGCTGGGACTCAGTCCCTGCAGCTAGTACAATAAGTACAATGAGCAAGGCACAGGCTGGCTGTTTCTGATGGCTTTCGAGAGTATACCCAGAGAAACAGACCCAGTGCAACATGAATGCACGCCCAGCTCAAGGTGCCCCTGGAATGCTCATCCACCAGGACAGGTTTAAAGATGGCCTTAATCTTCTATAACTGCAGGGCAGATATGGTTGGAAATCAAACCCAGTTCCCATTGCAGTTGTCACGGAGTTGCAGCGCTGATGAATGTGACCCTCCAGGATCCTTTTACTAAAGTGAGAGAATGAGGAGAGGAGAGCGGGCTACTGAGTCAGAGGATGGGGATGTCTCAGCAGACAGAATCAAGCTATGAACCTTAAATAGCTCAGCCATTCCAAGGAGCCCTCACTTGCTAATGCAACGCCTTCCTGATAAACGAAGGGGCCTCGAATGTGTGTGGTGACCGTGCACGGGGCAGGCGTCTTTTCCCCCAGACCATCACCGGATCGGGATCAGATGCCAACCAAGCCCAGATGGAGAAGAGGAAGGAATCTTTGGGGAGGAAAGACTATAGACCAAAAGCACTGCAGAATATTTTCAATTATGAATTGACAGGAATCCAGAGAACATATTGATGTAGATTTTGAGCTTGTTAGATAAAGAAGCGTGAAAATACGTAGATATGTTCACCAAAGAGCAAGAATTTCATATATTAGCTCACACAACCCAGGGAGGCACAGACAAATATGTCAGCTAATTGATTTATTTCAGCAAATGAGGCTGGATTTCCACAGCGGCTACAGCAAGCTTATATCACAAGTCATTCCAAGTCTACTGGGAGTGATTGGTTTTAGTTTGGTTTGGTTTTGGTTTTGCTGCTTAAGGCCTACTTTCTTGAGTGTTAGAGGCCAAAGGTGGCACTTAACTATCAGATAAGGTGTGTCCAATTACCATAATTAGCGTAAGCATCTGTGGTTGTGGAAGATTCATCACCAATTTCTAGAAATGAAATGTTCTCCATATTAAGGTCCTACTTAAGTGAAAGTCTTGGGTTGAAATGGAGTTGGTTTGCTTTAATGTGAATTTGTGGGCAAGATGTGTGTGTTGCCTCACAGTTTGTATGTTGAACTCTGCCAGAGTTTGGATATGCTTGTGTATACTGCAGGGTCCATGTGACAGAAGTGTGGACTTCCGGGTGTGGTGGGAGTTAGTGGACTCTTAAGAGATGAAGACTACTGTGAGGTCCTTATGTCCTGGGAAGGAATAAAGGTAGCTTTCATGGGGCTCTTGAGCACTTGCAAGAGGAAATTATAAGAAAGAGTCCAAACTCTGAGTCACTTTTTAGTTTATGTTGCAATCCTCTTGCATTTGCTCCTGCCATATACCCGAGGTCCTCACCGGAGATGAGCTGACACTGGTGCCATGCCCTTGAACTTCCAGAACTGTGAGATAAGCAAAACTAGTTTATTTATAAGATTAGCTTGCCTCAGGTATTCAGTGACAGTAACAGAAAGGATGAATTCAAAACATAATCCATGATGTGACAGTATATACAGTTGAGTCTTTAGGAGGTCATAAGAGTAGAGTTCTCATGATATAAAAAGACATGAAATCTCTCTCTACAATGTGAAATATGAGAAGAAACGCATCTGCAAACCAGGAACAGGCCTTTAACAGACACTGCTGACACCTTGATCTTGGACTTCCTCCTCATCCAGGAGCAGAAACAAAGGAATACCTGTTGTTTAAGCCACTCAGTCTGTTGCATCTTGTTGTAGCAGCATTTCTAAACTAATGTAGCCACCTGAGTCAGCTCATAAATCTGCTGCCCTGTGCTTGGCAGGAAGTCAGGTTATTGGGAAGGAATGCATCAGCTGAATGGGGTATGGTGTATCTGAAAATATCCCTCCAAATATTTTACAAGTAGCCATTCACATGAGTGCCTGCATTTGTAAAGAGGCAACAGCTTCTGTTTATAGGTTTATGTGTTCTGTGTTTGTAGGTTAATCTGAAAAACTTCTACCAAGATCCACTTCTTAGAGTAGAAATGGAGGTCAAATGATAAATTAAATCTTGCCCCAACTCCATCTCCTAGGAATCTAATTGAACCACGAATACATGCTGGAGTCATTGTCTCAATTTGAGGAGATACACTGAGATCAGATATACTCAGCAACATGTGTAAGTCATATTAGTAACCTGGTCTGTGGATTGAGTTATATTAGGAATGGTAGAGTGGCAGCCCTAAAACTCTTGGTACCTCTCATATCCCAAAGAATTAGGGCACAGAAGTATCTGGTGTCAAGGCTGTGAGCGGTTCAGGGACTTTCCTAATATGTCCCTATATGACTTGTCTGTCCAGTTGAAAAAGGCCACATACATTGCAGAATGATAAGGTATAATTAAAAATATAATTGAGCAGTGATATTAATTTCAACTGTGATTGTAGGTGTATTCTCTTGAGTGCATCAGGTAAAGACCATGTGGCATATGGCATACTGTTGTGGACCCAGCACAATACTTGCTTTTCAGCTGCCTTCAACAAAGGTAACCAGGTCATTTTGTCTCATGAGACTTGGACAGCAATGGAAGTACTTTTCACACCCCGGAATAATGTCATTTTGTCTGCTCTCTACAGTAGATAGATTTCCAGTACTTCAAGCACCTTAATGGCACAAAGAACATCATAATCTCTGTTTGTGGATATCATGCTAATTGGAGTTAGATGAGTACAACGTAGGAAACCTTAGCATGAGTATATGACAGGAAAAGGATATAAATCCCATGAAAATCCAAGGCTGTGAAAAATTGGAAGAGGTCCTAGCAGTCCATTGATCTGGCAAAATTAAAAATACACAGAGGGATAATTGTGTGTATCTTGCACTTCTTTACTTAAATAAAGAGGAACTTTTTAGTAGGTTGTTCTGACCCATTGACCAAAATCTGTTAGGGTGATACATTTCAGTGGGACCTGGACCAAATAAAAAAAACTCGGCAGCAATTCTAAAAGGGAGTCCAAGCTTCCCTGACTCTTGGGTCTTATGATCCAAAGCATCAGTGGCAGCCAGGGCAGCTAGCCAGCGTCTCTAAAAGGTCTGAGTAGAGGAAATAAGGCATGTGACCTTCTCTGTTGATAATTATTCTCCCTTTCAAAAGCAATTCCTGAGACTGACCAGCTGACCCCATGCCACATGTGACCATGTGATTATGCAGCTCAGTTGCCCACGCAGAACTGGTATTATGGGATCCTCGAACCCCCAAATTGGATGTGCACGACAGCATTTTACTGTTAAGTGGAAATGGCATTTATAAAGCCAAGCCTGTTCAAGTCCAGAGGAATCTAAGTAAACTCTGACTGGAGATTAGAATGTGTCCATTGCACAAAATTGACACTCCAACATCCTTAAATGCAAGTGGACAAAGTAGCTGCAGGCAAATCTCAATTTTCTGTGCCAACTTTGAATAGACAACTGAGCATACAATCGACCATTAGTTGTTACTAACCTTTTAAATGTTTATGCGGACCATATTATCTTTGGCGATGTATTCTCATCACTGAGAAAAGTTTTCTTCTTATTAACTTAAATAATACATATCATATTCCTATTTTGCCATTAGAAATTGAATTCTAATGATATTGTTCTGAAGAGTAATGCATAGTTTTCTCTTTTAGTTTTTTGTAATGATGTTTATAGTGTTTGATTTGTACTTTTTAATCTTTTTGGGGTATTTTAATAGCATCTGATTACCTAGCTAAGTATTTTATTTGCAACATTAAGTCTTTTAAAATATGCAATAGACTTTAGATTTGTTATTAAAAACCTCAGCTAATGCTTGATATATTTAATTTTCTCATTCTTAATAAATAGGCAGATGCTTGGAGCATGTATACACATGTTTTGATAGCTTACCCTTGTGTTTTGGGAGTTTTTGTATGCACATAAAATAACTTATACAGAACTCTCTTAAATGTCCTGAACAATTTGCAAGGTTTCTAAAAACAGTTTTCCTCAAATTTGTCACCAACTATAATTTTGACATTTCCCTTCAAGTTAAATTACTTTTTGGTAGTCTTAACAGATCAGCAGTGATTGATTTCTTTCCTATACTCAGAGTCATCCTGAGTTACACGCTGGGTGCCTCTTTGAATCGCAGTGACAAGAGTGTGATTCACTATTAAGTTTCCAGCTCTCTCTGTCATGTGTCACCCATGGGGAATCAGAGTGGCTTTCAGTGAGCTTGTCTCCAGTCTTGCCAGGAGGTCCCACACATCCAAGGAAATGGCGAAAATGCTAGTCCAGGCAAGACCAAGAATTGTCGGAAGGCTAGAGAAGTCCTCAGGATGAGCATTTCTTCCAGTCTGTATTTTAGTGGTAGTAAAATAATGTGTTGTTGAGAATAAACATTACATATCCAAAAGCACTCTTTTAGACCTGCTTAATATCAACAGGTATGGCTCACATGTTGAGAATAAAGCACCTTTGAAAGATGTCTAGAAAACTCAGAAGAGGAAAAACAGCATGGTGATTTTTATAGGGCTGCCTATTCCTATACCTCAAAGCTTGTTTTTCCCAACAATGGTATTTGCTGTTTAATGTTATCATTATTTTTACCATGCATGGGTCTAATGGACTCTTACAGCTGTCAGAAAGTAACTCAGCCTCAGAATCTTTCTAAGCCTAAATGTAGACATCTGTGATGAATAAAACTCTCCTAATGCACCCTGCTTAATGAGATCATCAGTCTATCTCTGATTTTCTTAAGGTATCTCTTATTATCACAATTAGCTTGGGATGTTTCTTCATATCCCCTTACCTTCTCTACCCTGACAATCATTGAAGTGAATTATACCTTCTCCATTCTAACAATCATTTAAATGAACTATACACATCTCTGAATTTCTTTAAGCAATTCAAAATAATATGTGTGGGATTGAGATAAGTAGATTCCACTAACACGTGTGAATATAGCTCCTAAAATATCCATCTTCCCTTGTAATTTCATTTCAATTAATCTTGGCTTTGGAAATGCAACACTTTCCTTTCAATAGTGTCATTGCTGTAGTTTGGATCTGGTCTGTCCTCCAAGGCTCATGTGAAAGGCTCTGAGTACAGCAAGGCTCAGAGGTGGGGCGTTGGGGAAAGGATTGGACCATGAGGACTGGGAGCTCATCGGTGGATAGTTCAGTCATTGATGGTTCAAGATTGAACGGGATCTTTGGAGGTTATGAGAATGGTAGGAGGTAGAGTCTAGTTAGAGGAAGTCAGTGAGAGTGTGTTCTGGAAGGGAACATCTTGTTTCTGCTCATTTATGTTTCCTTCTCTCTCCTTCTGCTTCCTGGCCACCATGATATGACTATCTCTGCTCGGTTGCACCCTATCTGCCATGATATTCCGCCTCTCCAGAGGCCCAGAAACAATGGAGGCAAGTGACAATGGACTAAAACCATGAACCAAAGTAAATCTTTTCTTCTTTAAGCAACTTTTGTCAGGTATTTCATCACAGTGGCCAAAAGGTGACACCATGATCAAGAGGTGCATTGTGGACCCAAATTCTAGCTTTTCTACATCATTCTTTTTTATTATTATTATTGGTGCATTGTAATCAGACATCTTTGTTAGGTATGAGCTGGTAGAGGCATACATGCACACATTTCTCATTTAACCCTTTCTCAATTTCCACCCCACTCCCTCCCCCTCCCTTCTTCTCATGTTCAGTTTAGTTACTGACTTTGATATGATTGTGAAAGTACATCATGTGCATTAGGGTGTTTCCCTTCCCCCATCACCTTCAGTTAAGTCACCTTCTTTGCTCATCTAAGGATTCTCCTTCTTCATCTAGAGTCCCTTTTATGAACCACTTTCTCCCTAGCTTCCGCATATTAGGGAGAGCATATGATTTTTTTTACTCTTTGTGACTGACTAATCTCACTTAACACGATGTTTTCCAGTTCCATCCATTTCCCTGCAAATGACATGATTTTGTTCTTCTTTATGGCTGAGTAAAATTCCATTGTGTACATGTCCCATAGTTTTGTAATCCGTTCATCCTTGATCTCATTACACATGTACTGATTTTATATTTTGTTAATATGTCTCATCTGCTATTTCATTTTCTCATTGGAATTTGGGGGATGCTTATGGTCCTTTTTATTTCCAATGAATCTTTGGATGATAATCCTGGAACTTTTGGAAAGCTAAGGTAGACACAACTTCTCTTTTTCTTTCTGGGCATGCTGG
>PVLC010023626.1:0-25457 GCA_004027655.1 Graphiurus murinus | reverse complement strand
TGTGCAACTGCCCCTTTCTGCAACCTAACTTTTATTATTATGACATATGAATATATGTGTATGTGTGCTTAAAATGTCAAGCTAACAGTTAATGACTCAGTTACTCCAAATTGCAATTCCAAAATCTTCTAAACATTCAAAAACTGATTTGAAAATACCAAGCCAAGCTGGGTGTGGTAGCACACGACTGTAATTCCAGTACTGGTTGGCTAAGACAGAAGGACCGCTGGTTCTAGGAGAGCCTCAGCAATGTATCCATACTATCAGTAGCTTAGCAAGACCCTGCTTCAAAACAAAAGAAAAATACAATAGGCTGAGCATATAGCTCAGAGTTACGATGCCCCTGGGTTCAATCCCCAGTAACACACACACACACACACACACACACACACGCACACACGCAACAGGAGTAACAAAGACGAGGACAGAGAGAGAGAGAGAGAGAGAGAGAGAGAGAGAGAGAGAGAGGAAATACCTACTCAATTTCAAGAACAATGGCTTAATTTCAAAGTGCAGACACATTCTGGGGAGAAGCCCGTCTTTTAAGCCCATTTCCAGTAGCTGCCATGAGTGTCTGCATTTCTAGAAGCCACCCCATGCAGGACTGGCTCCAGACACTCCCCTCCCCCACTGAGCTCCTCCCCTGAGGCGGGATGCAGAGGTGCAGGGCTGGAGGCTGCACCTGCACATGAAGGGGTCCATGTACTGAGCACTGGGCCGCACAAGCGATGGAGAAATGATGTGGGAAGATGCAGTTTGATTTATTTTCTGCTGTATCCATCGCACTGTACATTATACACTCTTGCTTTGAAGTAATACATTTAGACAAAAGAAAACACAATAGAGATGTTTTATTGAGCTGTGTATACTATGGGCATGTTATGTTGTTTTCACTTACCTTTAAAATTTTTCTTCTTTTTTATGTAAATATCGTAACAGATACCAAAATAATCATGTGAGTTTCAGAGAACCCCACTTCAATAGAGAACCACTAAGCTGCAGGCTGGGGAGGTCCTTGGGCCTGGAGAGTCCTCTGGAGTCACCCGTGCCCTCTCCTGTGCCTAATGCCTGCCGCTCACATTACCTGGGACCAGCCCTTGAATTCACCCCTCACCCCTAGTGTTGATGCATGGAAGATATCTTAAATATTTCTGCTAGGAATAGAGAATGCAGGAAGACATGAAAGAATCATCTAAGCCCCTGTGGGTGGTTATTTTAAACTCCATCTTATTGCTACAGAGAAGGAAAGTGAATTGTGATAGCTCTGCTTCTCTCTGAATTTCCTAAATCATGTCCACCTATTCCTACCACACTCACGATGTAGTAACTTTACAAGGAAACTCAGTAGCTCACACCTGCTCTTCCTCCTGAGCTCACCTGTGTCCTTCCCTGCCCAGGTGTGGCTTCCTCAGCCAGGAGGCCTCCAGGGGGCGCTGTGGATCTTCTCAGAGCACTTGAGAAAGCTCAATGGTGCCACTTTACTGCACCCTGCTCAGTGACCCCGATCCCTGTGCACTGTTAGAGCAGCTGCTTCCTCCCCTGGGGCAGATGGACAGCTCACTTCACCCGAGCTCCACCTCTGCCAGGGTAACGGCTCTCAGGGCTCCGGACCAGGTGGGGAAGGGATAGGAAAGGGCTCATGTTTGCATATTGCACCACACGAACACACACCATTCATACAGGGAGCTCAGGAGCAAATAAAGGGCCATCAGAAGGTCCAGGACCAGCTTCAAGGAGAAGGGATTCTTCTAATGTCCAAAAGTATGGAAAGGTGTCTAGACTGATGGATGAAGGAAATATACCATGCATGGAATTGCATAGTAGGTACACCTGCGTGAATTTGCAAAGGAAGAGAAAAATAAGTTTGACTTATCTATGAATAACATAGAAAGAAACATGAAGAATAACCATCCTAACTGAAAACAAAATCACAGTAATAGAGGAAATGTATCAACAAGGTTGACAGCTCTTGGAAAGTCCTCAACTCTAGGCAGTATCTACATTTTAATTGACCCAGAACTTGACTGACTTAAACATATCCATTCTTGGATCTTTATCAAAACCATCAGAGTGACCCAATAACATTGCAAATAGATGAGCTAATATAAAGATGAAATAAATAAGAGACAGAACAATGCATATGAAAGAAAAAGAGGGGCAGAGGAAGCTCATGGGCGGCGTTGATGACCTGTCACAAACCTGCAGATCTAGCAGCTTCTGTGGTTCTGTCCACTCTGTGTTCCCTCACTAGCACCTGAGCTCACGGAGGACAGGGATGGCTTCTCATTGCTGTTCATCCAGAACCCAACATGACACACAGGACAAATTCAACACGTGTTTAAGGATGAACATGTGAATCCAGCAGAGTAGAGATCTCAAGCTGAAGTGTAGATCAGGGGCAACCATGATGATTGATGTGATTTGGACATCTTGACTTTTCAAGAGGAGATGTTCAATAAGAAGCCTGACCTCAGGTTGGTGAGAACAGGAGAGAACATG
This sequence comes from Graphiurus murinus, assembly GCA_004027655.1. Lineage (NCBI taxonomy): Eukaryota > Metazoa > Chordata > Mammalia > Rodentia > Gliridae > Graphiurus > Graphiurus murinus. Next base: position 22,958 of record PVLC010023626.1, on the reverse strand, counting down.
GACTTGACCTTGAGGATTTGAAACACAGATTCAAGCCAGACACGGTAGCACCCCCCTGTAATCCCAGTACTTGGGAGGCTGGAACAGGAGAATTGCAGGTTCAAGGACAGACTCAGCCTTCCCATAGCCTCCCACCCTCCCCACTACCCAGCTGCACCCTGTACACCCTGTTGACATCCTCATGGAGAGAGGGCTCTCCTGCAATTGGTCATCTGGGAGGAGCCTCATTTGCATGGATGGACCCGCCCCCTCTCAGAGTATCAAGAGGGCAGGGGAGAGGTTGGGAAGCTCTGCTCAGCTGTGAGGCACAGAAGGCAGGACTCCAGATGATCTGCACCATGGCCTGGTCCTCTCTCCTCCTCAGCCTCCTTGCTCACTGCACAGGTGACTAGACACAGGGGAGAAGAAGGGCCTGGGGATCTCTCATGGGGACCCTGCTTTCTCCTCTTGCCTCTAGACCCGCAAATCAGCCTCCCCATGTCTCTCCCACTTCCAGGGTCCTGGGCCCAGTCTGGGCTGACTCAGCCCTCCTCAGTGTCTGGGAACCCAGGAGAGAGGGTCACCATCTCCTGCTCTGGAAGCAGCAGCAACATCGGGGGTGGCTCTTATGTTCACTGGTACCAACAGCTCCCAGGAACATCCCCCAAACTCCTCATCTATGGTAATAGCAATCGACCCTCAGGGGTCCCTGTTGGCTTCTCTGGCTCCAAGTCTGGCAGCTCAGCCTCCCTGAGCATCACTGGGCTGCGGCCTGAGGATGAGGCTGATTATTACTGTCATTCCTATGATGACAACCTTGATGCTCACACAGTGCTCCAAGCCCATGGGGAAGTGTGACAAGAAGCCCTTCCCCTTCTGCCAGGACAGTAAACACCCAGCAGCTCCTGCTCACGCCTGGCCTGGGGTTTCTGCTGCAGCTGCTGCAACCGTGGGCTCAGCTGAATCTCCAGGCACTGGTTGCGGTGAGGAGCCCTCTCCTCTGTCCTCAGAGTCACTCACAGCAGCTGATACGAGGAGAACATCTCTGTGCAGACACACAGCCCTGCTCCTGTGTACCTGGTGGAACCGCATCACAGCCTGTGACCTCTTGTCCTGAAGTTCAGGTGATGAGGCCGCCACTCCAGCTTAGGACATCTCAGACTGGACCTCTGATGGGGACTCCTGTGTCTCTGTCACCATTTCTACAAGGAGTTCCAGCGTTGTGTCAGCCTCCCCATGGCCATCCTGGCATCAGTGTGGTTCTCCATGCGTGTGGCATTGTCACACAGCTCACCCGGGCTTGGAGATCTGAGTGTTTCTGAGGGACTGAGTCATGTACACCTGTGTGACACCTACATGGTTGACTTTAGTCTCCACAACACTGACAAAAACAACAAAACAGAAACAAAAACAATACCTTTAGCTTTCAATCTCTGACCTTTGTCATTCTGTTTTTAATTTTCTAGAATAAATTAATAAAACAATTCTCATTTAAGACAGCTGAGCATCCATGAAAGGTTCAAAACAGATAACTTCATCAGTCATTAGGTCATGAAAACAATTTCCCAAATTTATTCAAAACACTCAGATAAGGTTAAGATGATGGGACACTAAAACAGATTCAAAACTAAAACTGGGGAATCAACCCAGGGGCACCACACCTATGCGATCCACCCCAGCCCTTCTTATTTTTATTCTGAATCAGGCTCTCACTAAGTTGCTGAGGTTGTACTGACACCTGTGATCCTCCTGTTTCAGCCTCCCAAGTATTGGAACTACAGGCATGCACCACCACACCAGAAACATGGTACCATTGAAGTTAACTAAGAGCTGAAGAGTTATTCATCAACAAACATTAAGCCCAGAGCAGAAAATCTACCTTATGATGAAATACACTTTAGGACTTCATCCTTCAACCCACAATCTTATAAACAGTTCAAGTGGGAAAGTCCTGAAATGTGTATCAGGGGTTGGGAGCGTTGTGTGCACAGAACAGACAACTCTTCGTGGGCAGTGTGGATGAAGGAAGCAAATGAGTGACTGTCACGTGACACATGCTCCAGTCTGGCCTGCACTCGTGGGCAGCATTGCCTGTGCTGAGCCTGCAGCTGCAAACCATGGATTCCATTGTCCACCCTTCAGAGCCAAACACTGACAGTAAATCAGCTAAAATATGAAGATCCAAACACAAATGAATTTCTATGAGAATGGTTGGAATATATGAATTCACAATAGGTGGAGCACATCGAAGGTATGTATACTCTGAATTGTCTATCACGGCAGGTGTACGAGTATTATAGCATCCGTATTGAGGCACCAGGTCAGCACTGTGTAAGTAAAAATGACACTGCGTGCCCACAGCGTCTTGCAGTCCAGGACTCAGACCATCCACTTGTGAACAGAGCAGTCACCTGCAGAGTCACAGCAACAAGCCAGGCTCCCATCTCTGGACCAAGAAGTGCTGTTGGTGCTGTGACCAGCAGGGGGAGCTGTGGGGCTGCCCTGCGATTTCTACACAGCTGTGAGGTTGGGACCCTTCACTCAAAGGAGTCCTTGTGGTTCAGCCCTGTACTCTGATGGGTTCTCAGGGACTGTATTCTCTGGCCTGCCTGAGCCAACTGGGCAGGGACCTTTGCCTGATCTCAGCAGATGCTTCCTGACAGAGTTCCCCCAAGGGGAAAGCAAACCTCCACCCTCTTGGGTCTGCATGAGAGCTGAGCTCCAGCACCAGGACTGGAGGAGGGGCCAGGCGGTCATCATGAACACACATTTGCATGCACAGCACCTCCTCTGCAGAGCGTGGAGAAGAAAAGGAGGCCTGGGGCAGCCCAGCCCACTGTGGTAGCAGGGGCTGTGTCCACCATGGCTTGGACTCCTCTCCTATTCCTGTTCCTTTCTTATTGCACAGGTAAGAAGAGTCTTCTGCAAGTCTGGTTTCCTGTACCATATCAACCACTCGGTCTCAGAGTCTATGAGAAATGTTGCTTTAACTCTAACCCCAGCACCTCTGCCTGTCTGTGTTTGCAGGTTCCCTCTCCCAGCCTGTGCTGACTCAGCCGCCCTCCCTCTCTGCATCTCCTGGAACATCTGCCAGACTCACCTGCACCCTGAGCAGTGGCTTTAGTGTTGGTGACTACAGCATATACTGGTACCAGCAGAAGCCAGGCAGCCCTCCCCGGTATCTTCTGAGGTACTACTCAGACTCAAATAAACACCAGGGCTCCGGGGTGCCCAGCCGCTTCTCTGGATCCAAAGACACCTCGGCCAATGCAGGTGTTCTGCACATCTCTGGGCTGCAGGCTGAGGACGAGGCCGATTATTACTGCATGATCGGGCACAGTAGTGCTTCCCACAGTGACACAGACAGATGGGGAACTGGGACAGAAAGGGTTGATGATGTGAAAGTACAGATGCTGGTATTACTATCTTTCAAATTCACCTCAAATGGCTCTATCTTAGTCTTCTACTAAATGAAAAAAAAGTCCTCAAAAAATATCAAAATTCTCGAGTGTCTCAGCAGAATGTCCACTGCTGTTCTATCTGGGTGCGTAAAGTCCCATGGAATCCAGCGGACAACTCACAATAAAAAGGAGTGTCCAGTTCCAAGGGACCAGGACCTCCTTCCCTCTATCCAGGACCTGCAGCAGTGTCAAAACCAGAGCCTCTTCCAGGGCTTTCTGGAAAGCACATCACCAAGAATCCAAATGAATACCCATGTTTAGAGCTGCACAATTCACAATATCCAAACTATGGAACCAACCCAGGTGACTGTCAACAGATAAATGTGTAAAGAAAATGCGGTATATACACACAGTCGCTTCTACTCAGCCATAAAGAAGAACAAAATGACGTCATTTGTAGGAAAATGGAGGGACCCAGAGAATGTCCTGCTAGGTGAGATCCACCAGTCTCAGAAGGTCAAGGGTGAGTTTTCCTCTCATGTGTGGATGACAGAGAGAAACTAGGAACTGCAATGACTCTATATGCTAAGGAAGAGGACCGTAGAGAAGTGGGCTCCAGGCTGGTCTTGTTGAGACAGCTCCATCTTCAGTGTGCTTGTCAACACAGAGGATCCATCCCCACTGCAGACAGCTGATCCCAGGAGCAGAGACGGACTCACAGGAGGCTGCAAAAGACCTGGAAAGAGAAAGCTGAGTGTGGGAAGTAGTGAGTGTGCTGTTGATCCTGCTGTATTCCTGGGAATCTAGAATTCCATCTTCCTGCACAGGGCTGTGTGTGTGCAGGTAGAGAGTAGAAGCAGGTATAAGGCTCTGTGCTCTTTCCTCTGGCTAAAACTGAATATTTGTTCAAGGAAGAAGGACAAGGAAGACCTGTAAGTGGATGGACAGTTGATATTGTGTCCAGTACACACAGAGTTCTCAGCAAGGGTTCAGAGACGCATGGCTTCTGTGCAATAAGGGAAATGTCAGTCCAGTAATTAGCTAACCACTGATGAAATGGAGCACAGACATCAGTAGCCACATATGCAAAGGATTCAGAGTTCCAGGATCAGCCCAAAAAACCATGAAACAATGAAACATCAATAATAACAACTACAACAGAAAAAAGCAACAATAACAACAAAAGAAATCTTACAGAAGGGATCTCATTTCTAGGAGTCTCAAGTTATATTACTGAGAACCTTCAGTTCCCAAAGGGAAATTTTATTAAGGAAACACAAGAAAGTGCTTCTCATATACAAAATATCAAGTCACATCAACACAAAACAACCAAATAAACAAAAGCAAGAAAAGCAACCCTCAGAAATCAGTTCATAGAAACTATCCCCAAAGAAGCACAGATAACAGTCTTACTTGACATAAACATAAAATCAGCTACTGCTTTTCTTTTGCGGTGTTAATAGGTATTAAATCCAGGGACACGCTGTCTATGGGCTATACCCCTAGTCCTTTTTATTTTTTACTTCAAAACAATGTCTCACTAAGCTACCACCTGCTAGCCTCACACCTGTGATCCTCCCGTCTTAAGTGCTGTGTTTACAGGTGTGCACGACAGGGCTGATCTTTGTAATCAGCTCTTGTAAGTATGTTTGACATGGTAAGTTGTTATTTGGCAGTTTTGCAAGATCATCAGATTTTGCTACATGAATCTTTCTCTTTAACGTTGGTCTTTTCCCTCAAAGAAGCCTTTCAATGAACATCAGAGACTTCCATGTGCAGAATCCAGGGTTCAGGGGCTGAGACCTGGGGTGTGAGGCCAGAAGAGGGCGATCTTGTATTAGGAATGAGAAGGCAGAGCCTTGGCCAGGACACAGGAAAATCCTAGACTGTCTCTTTAAGCTTGAAGCAGAAACAACAGCATTCTCAATGAAGAGTGAATTTCCCACACCTGGTCCCTCTACAGCCACGGGACAACTAAGTTCCAGCACTCACCCTTCCATCCTATTCCACTCTCCACCCTCAAATAGTTGTTGTCCAGGCTTGAGATCAAGACAGGATAGATGAATAATCACACAACAGAAAAAGATTTGCATGAAGAATCTTGAGTTAAATGCATCAGGTGAATCATATGAGAAACACTTAGAGATGGAGAATTCCAGTTCCAGCAACTTAGCTTCAGCAAGGAGAACTCTGGGGGATTCTCCATAATCACCAAAGTCTCCCCACATCGGGATCCTAAATAATTAGACATGGAGTCCTTCGGGGAGCACATGGAAGGACTGTGGGAACGCACTTCCCCTGCCAGTCACTCCTGCCACCGAGAGTGGGGAAGCTGGTCATCTTGTTATCTTTGTACTGGAGATGGAACCCAAGGCCTTCTACCTCTGAGCTACACCCACAGCTCTCTTTTATTTTTAATTTGAAATAGAGTCTCAGTAAGCTGTGGAGGGCCTCACTAAATTGCTGAGGCTGGCCCTGAACCTGCAATCCTCCTGTCTCAGCCTCCCAAGTCTTGAGATTACAAGCCTGTGCCACTATGCCCTGCTGTTTGTATCAGCATTTTTTAACCAATTTGTAAAAGCTGTTATTTGGAATTTTGGATACTTCTCTCATCCTTTCCCAATTTTCTCTTTTATTCATGTTTGAGTTCCTATTGTTTAAGCTGAAACTTTGATGCTTATAAAACTACCTATTTTTCTAATATCAAAGGAACGCCTTTTTCCAATAGACAGAATATTATCTAGTAAATGTCTTTAAATTACATATGAGTTGAGACTCAAAACAAGAATGTTAAGAGAAACAACAACCATGTGAAAGTTATTCAACAACTTACTAGGGATCAAGCACTGAATGCAAATTCACTGAACGTAATCATTTGTTGCCGTCTAGAGTCAAGAAAGAACTCAAGTCTGGCTTGTGTGTGTGTTGTCAAAATTGAGGAGAGTTAACAGAACTGAATGTTCCTAAGACAGAGATGTGCTAAACTTCTTCCCATGGTCAAGACAGTCCCCACACAAAACAGCAATAGTATTATTGTTTAGAATCCTTGTTTTCTACAATATCTGTTCCTTGGATTGATCCTGAATGTACAAGAAGATGAGTCATCAGATGAGGAAGCAGAAACTGGCATTTTGCAAGGAGCAGAGAGGAAGTTGTGAGCAGACAATACTCCAACATTCGAGGAGGAAGAGGAGTGGGTTTGTGTGCTGCTGCTGAGAAGATGGTGACGGAGAGAGGTCAGGAGCCTGTGAGCTTGGGGTGTCACCTGCAGACAGCAGATCCAGGGTCAGCCTTTGGACTGTCCTGCTCCGGTGTGATGCTCTTTCCTGACCCTGTGGCCCTGCTCTCATCCAGGGGAATTATGGTCACAAACCTGCTAAAACAATTCTGTGTGTACATACTCTACCAGATATAGTTTACTGGTTATAAGATACTTTAATATTAATCTTTATTTCTGAACATAAATGACTGGGGAGGAAATTATAAAAATTTTAACAAATTGTCTGTGAATAATTTAGAAATGAATGCTAAATTGTATCTTAGTTTTCAAAGTGATGATCCACACTTTTATAAAAATCTTAAGTCACAATGGAAGTAAACAAGTTTTCTCTCTGGAACTCCCGCATATTCCCATGTCTGTGTCCAGCTGGTCCTTCTAATCCAGAGGAGACAGACAGGGGAAACCAGGCTCCAAGGAGTCCAGGATATTCACACTACCTTGTTCAGAAGGATTCTTAGTTTTATTTCCAATTTTGAGACACATTTTTCCGATTATCTTATTTTAGATGATGGGAGAAATACACTTTCTCCTCTACCTCTGCAGTTGCACTGAAGCCGCCCCATGTCACTGGTGGCTTCTTAGACAGAAGCAGGTGGTCACTCCAGCCTGGAGGTGCTGCTCTTCGTCACACCCCCAGACCTGGGCTCTACTCACCTGTGAAGACAGTTTCCAGGACTGAGTCAGGGGAGACCCCCTGTCTCTGGAAGTGCTGAGAAAGCCCCTCCCCCAGACCCAGCTCTGTGATGTCATAGAGGGTCTTCACTGAGGCAGAGGGGCCTGATAGTGACCCCCAAAGAGGACCAGCTCAGTTCATGGGGAGGGAAGACCTGTCCAGAAGACTGTGGGTGGTTTGCTGTGAATCTATGAACCTGGGAGGAGGTGGAGGGTCCGCTCTTCTCATCCTTCTGTCCTCAGGCTTTGTAGAGATGACATTCACCTGCCTTCCAGGTGTGTGGGAGCTGACAGGTGATAGGCGTCACCGCCCTCCCGCAGTGTCTCAGTACCCTGCAGTGCTGGGCTGAGGTCCCAGCATCTGCCTCTCAAGATCTCCCCAGTGAACATCATGGTGAACACTGGGCCAGGAAGAGAGAGGAAGCTGATTTGCATGAAGAACCTTCCCCTCCCCTGGGTCTGGGGAGGCATGAAAAGAGCCCAGGACACCTAACTCCAGTGGAGGAGCTGAGGACACTGGTCCCTGTGACGGTCCCCACCATGGCCTGGATGACGGTTCTTCTCGGGCTCCTTGCTTATGGCTCAGGTCAGGGGAAGGGACACTGCGTCCTTGGGGAGCCCTCATGAGCAGGGTGTCAGGGTGACTCTGCTCTTCATAACAATAACTGTCTCTTGTTGTTTTAGGGGTGGATTCTCAGGCTGTGGTGACCCAGGAGCCCTCACTGTCTGTGTCCCCAGGAGGGACGGTGACACTCACCTGTGGCCTGGGCTCTGGGTCAGTCTCTACAGGAAACTACCCAGGCTGGCATCAGCAGATACAAGGTCATGCTCCAAAAACACTGATCTATAACACAAACAGCCGCCCCTCCGGGGTCCCTGATCGCTTCTCTGGCTCCATCCTTGGAGGCAAAGCCGCCCTCACCATCACAGGGGCAAGGACCGAGGACGAGGCTGATTACTACTGTTCACTGTCTGTGGGTGGTTGTGCTTACACGGTGCCCTAAAGTCATGAGGAAGTGCAACAAAAACCTGTCCATGTGCTCAGAAGGGCTCAGTGCTCAGAAGCTCGGTGCTCAGAGGCAGGACAGAGGTGAGAGACTGGAAGTGGTCCCCACCATGATGGGGAAACTGAGGCTTTGTGGGCCCTTGTCCTCTCCTGTGGTTCACGGCCATGTGCCTCGCCCTGTCTCTGCCAGGGGGCGTCCATCTGTCCTGTGCTGCTGCTCTCTGTCTCTGTGATACTGAGGAGGGGTCTCCCCTGCAAAACACCAGTGGTGAAATGGGGACACTCAGAGTCCTGCCCGACCTGTAATACTCCTGTTTTTCAAGAAACAAACATGATGATCTATTCTCATTCAATAATTTGAATATGTAAATGAATGAATACGTAATTTCATTTTTGAAGGGAAGCATTACGTGGGAACTAGGTATAAAAGCAAGTCCCCATTTCACCTGTTCATTTAACTAGCTACCAGGTGTTTATATACATGATTGGATTCGGGCTCAGAGCCAGCCTCAGCGACTTAGTGAGATCCTGTGCAACTTAGTGAGACCAAGCCTGGAGGTGTATCTCAGAGGTAGAATGCCCCTGGGTTCAATCCCCAGTACTGAAAAAAAAAAATACATATATTTTATTGACCTGTGTATACCATGGACATGTTATGTTCTTCTCATTTACCTTTTTAACCTTTTTCTTGTTCTGTTGTTTCAATGACCCCACTTCACCTCAACACCGTGACCTCCCAGCGGGTGCGGATCCTGGTCAGGCCTGAGGCTGCACAGAGGAGCACCAGCAGGCGGCCCCTCCAGCGCCTCCAGTGGCCGACACGCAGGCGGTGAGAGCGGGAGGCCATCAAATGACTCACTGGACTTCAGGGCCCTGAGATGCACTCCATGCTGGTGTGTGAGATGTTTAATCTGATTCAACACAGAGGAGATTCCTACAGAAACTCAGACATACCTTGGATTCCGTGAGAAGAATTGCTCTCTCTAATTTTTTGTCTCATGCTCTGTGCCTGCAGAAATTTAAGTGCAAATATGTCTATTTGCATATATATTATTTTTATTTATACACATGTGTATACACCTATGTTCATATATTAAGTTCTTTAAAAAGTTACTATGAGGTTTTGAGGAATTTTTATATCAATCAACCGAGGAAGAAACAGGCTATTTCCTTGGATTAATTTCTCCCAATCTTAGAAGTTTGAGTTTGGAGACTCTGAGAAGCAGAGGTGAAGTACCAGGAAAGCGTGTGTTTTGGGCGGAGGAGACGTTGGCGAGGACAAACTGGAAAGGATGTGGAGGAGGACGGGCCCTTGTGAGACAGGGCAAGAGGAGGAAGAATTGGGAAGGCAGAGCCTCTGCCCTCGGGCAGGTCTGAATGCGTCCCTGCATGCTGAGTGGGCCTGGAGCCGGGGCGCCCATGACAGGGGCCCTGTTGACTACAGGAAGACAGGCAGTAGCCACCCTGGCTCAGCAGTGCCTGGATCAGCCCAGGGCAGGGCTGGCCGTCACCTGTGCTCCCCTGCAGGGTCTCCTGGAGGAGGTCTGAGGAGCCTTCTGGGCCACCATCACTGGGCTGTGTTCACTCACTGACACTAGGACAGGGCTGGGCCGTCTACCTTCCACCTGCTGCCCAGCGGTGCCCGGGTGAAGTCAAAGCCGAGGGGTCTCAGAGCTGTGTGTCCCTTGCTCTCCGCAGCTCCTGCAGCCACTGAGTGATCCCCTCTGTCCTGAGCTGCAGGCTGGGGAGGTCCTCGGCCTGGAGAGTCCTCTGGAGTCATCCGTGCCCTCTCCTGTGCCTGACGCCTGCCGCTCACATTACCTGGGACCAACCCTTGAATTCACCCCTCACCCCTAGTGTTGATGCATGGAAGACATCTTAAATATTTCTTCTAGGAGGAGAGGATGCAGGAAGACATGGATGAATCATCTAAGCCCCCTGTGGGTGGTTATTTTAACCTCTGTCTTATTGCTATAGAGAAGGAAAGTGAACTGTGATAGCTCTGCTTCTCTCTGAATTTGCTAAATCATTTCCACCTATTCCTACCGCACTCACAATGTGGTAACTTTACAACCTAACTCAATAGCTCACCTTCCCTGCCCAGGTGTTGCTTCCTCCACCAGGAGGCCTCCAGGGGGCGCTGTGGATCTTCTCAGAGCACTTGAGAAAGCTCAATGGTGCCACTGTACTGCACCCTGCTCAGTGACCCCGATCCCTGGACACTTAGAGCAGCTGCTTCCTCCCCTGGGGCAGACGGACAGCACACTTCACCCAAGCTCCACCTCTGCCAGGGTAACGGCTCTCAGGGCTCCGGACCAGGTGGGGGAAGGGATAGGAAAGGGCTCATGTTTGCATATTGCACCACAGGAACACACCCCATTCATACAGGGAGCTCAGGGGCAAATAAAGGGCCATCAGAAGGTCCAGGACCAGCTTCAAGGAGAAGGGATTCTTCTAACGTCCAAAAGTATGGAAAGGTGTCTAGACTGATGGATGAAGGAAATATACCATGCATGGAATTGCATAGTAGGTATACCTTCGTGAATTTGCAAAGGAATAGAAAAATAAATTTGACTTATCTATGAATAACATAGAAAGAAACATGAAGAATAACCATCCTAACTGAAAACAGAATCACAGTAATAGAGGAAATGTGTCAACAAGGTTGAGAGCTCTTGGAACATCCTCATCTCTAGGCGGTATCCAAATTTTAATGAACTCAGAACTTGACTGATTTAAACATATCTATTCTTGGTATATGACAGAACCACCGGAGTGACCCAATAACATTGCAAATAGATGAGCCAGTATAAAGATGAAATAAATAAGAGGCAGAACAACGCATATGAAAGAAAAAGTGGGGCAGAGGAAGCTCATGGGCGGCGTTGATGACCTGTCACATTCCTGCAGATCTAGCAGCTTCTGTGGTTCTGTCCACTCTGTGTCCCCCACTAGCACCTGAGCTCACGGAGGACAGGGATGGTTTCTCATTGCTGTTCATCCAGAACCCAACATGACACACAGGACAAATTCAACATGTGTTTATAGAATGAACATGTGAATCCAGCAGAGTAGAGATCTCAAGCTGAAGTGTAGATCAGGGGCAACGATGATGACTGATGTGATTTTTCAAGAGGAGATGTTTAATTAGAAACTTGACCTCAGGTTGGTGAAAACAGGAGAGAACATGGATTTGACCTTGAGGATTTGAAACACAGCTTCAATCCAGACACGGTATCACCCCTCTGTAATCCCAGTACTTGGGAGGCAGGAAAGGAGAATTGCAGGTTCAAGGACAGACTCAGCCTTCCCATGGCCTCCCACCCTCCCCACTACCCAGCTGCACCCTTCACACCCTGTTGACATCCTCATGGAGAGAGGGCTCTCCTGCAATTGGTCATCTGGGAGGAGCCTCATTTGCATGGATGGACCCGCCCCCTCTCAGAGTATGAAGAGGGCAGGGAGAGGTTGGGAAGCTCTGCTCAGCTGTGAGGCACAGAAGGCAGGACTCCAGATGATCTGCACCATGGCCTGGTCCTCTCTCCTCCTCAGCCTCCTTGCTCACTGCACAGGTGACTAGACACAGGGGAGGAGAAGGGCCTCGGGATATCTCATGGGGACCTGCTTTCTCCTCTTGCCTCTAGACCCGCAAATCAGCCTCCCCATGTCTCTCCCACTTCCAGGGTCCTGGGCCCAGTCTGTGCTGACTCAGCCGCCCTCAGTGTCTGGGAACCCAGGAGAGAGGGTCACCATCTCCTGCACTGGAAGCAGCAGCAACATCGGAGGTGGCTATTATGTTCACTGGTACCAACAGCTCCCAGGAACATCCCCCAAACTCCTCATCTATGAAAATAGCGATCGACCCTCAGGGGTCCCCGATCGCTTCTCTGGCTCCAAGTCTGGCAGCTCAGCCTCCCTGAGCATCACTGGGCTGCGGTCTGAGGATGAGGCTGATTATTACTGTCAGTCCTATGACAGCCTGGGTGCTCGCACAGTGCTTCAAGCCCATGGGGAAGTGTGACAAGAACCCCTTCCCCTTCTGCCAGGACAGTAAACACCCACCAGCTCCTGCTCATGCCTGGCCTGGGGTTTCTGCTGCTGCTGCTGCAACCGTGGGCTCAGCTGCATCTCCAGGCACTGGCTGCGGTGAGGAGCCCTCTCCTCCGTCCTCAGAGTCACTCACAGCAGCTGATACGCGGAGAACATCTCTGTACAGACACACAGCCCTGCTCCTGTGTACCTGGTGGAACCGCATCAGAGCCTGTGACCTCTTTGTCCTAAGTTCAGGTGATGAGGCCATCGCTCCAGCTTAGGACATCTCAGACTGGACCTCTGATGGGGACTCCTGTGTCTCTGTCACCATTTCTACAAGGAGTTCCAGCGTTGTGTCAGCCTCCCCATGCCCCCTCTGGCATCAATGTGGTTCTCCATGCGTGTGGCATTGTCACACAGCTCACCCGGGCTGGGAGATCTGAGTGTTTCTGAGGGACTGAGTCATATACACCTGTGTGACACCTACACGGCTGAATTTAATCTCCAAAACACTGAAAAAACCAACAAAACAGAAACAAAAACAAAACCTTTAGCTTTCAATCTCTGATCGTTGTAATTCTGTTTTTAATTTTCTAGAGTAAATTAATAAAATAATTGTCACTTAAAACAGCTGAGCATCCAATGGGAGGTTCAAAATATATAACTTCATCAGTCATTTGGTCATGAAAACAATTTCCCATATTTATTCAAAACACTCAGATAAGGTTAAGATGCGACACTAAAACAGAATGATGGACCCTTTGGGAGGGTGTCAACCAACCTAGAGAGATACACTTAAATAATTAAAAACAATCATATACACACGATGAATAAAAGACCATCTGGGAAATGCAGTGTCAACATCACAAGCGTCAGTCAACAGTCATTTGTTAACTGATCACACACACTCTTAGGTAAGGAGGACGGCAGGGGGCGCTGTGGGTCTTCTCAGAGGACATAGAGAAGCTCAGGGTTCCACTTTACTGGACCACACACAGTTGCTCACGGGTCCATGTACAAGGCTCAAGCAGCTGCCTCCTCCCACAGTGAAACCCACAGCACACAGCTGCCCGCTCCTTCCCCTGACAGTGTACCTGCTCTCTGGCCTGTGGACCAGGTGGAGGAGGGGATGCTGAGGACTCCTGTTTGCATTTCCCCCATGAGCACACCACCTTTCAGCAGGGAGCAAGGGGATGTAGAGGGTCGTCAGAAAGTCCAGTCCCAGCTCTGAGGCCAGGAGGCCACTCCAGCATCACCCCCTGTTCGGGATGCTTCTCCCTCAGCATCAGGAAGCCCCTGTGCAGCTCTGGTTCCTGCCTGATCCCAGGTCCTGCCCACCAGCAGAACATCACTACGTTATGCTTCCCTGTGCACACCCCCTGTGCACCTATTAGCATGACTTCCCTCTCCTCCAGGTCAGTAGTGAGGAGACAAGAGAAGCCTGGGCAGGTGTGGACCAGAAGGATGTGTTCACCATGGCCTCGGCCCCTCCTCCCTCCTGTTCTTCTGTCACTTCTCAGGTAAGGGCTTCGTATATCCCGGATACTTCAATAAGAAGCTTGACCTCAGGTTGGTGAGGACAGGAGAGAACATGGACTTGACCTTGAAGCAAGTGACCAGTAAGATGGACGGGATGCCATGGGTCAATGTGGAGATGGTGACGAGGATGTGGATCAGGCACTGAGGAAGCAAACCACAGGGGCAGGCGAGGGTGGATCCACTTGAACGCAGAAGACGGTCTCCATGGTCAAAGGCACTGCAGAGCAGGTGAGTGTGAGAATACCTGGTCACATGCTCTTTTTAAACTGGGCATTCAACCCAGGGGCATCCCACCTATGCGATCCACCCCAGCCCTTCTTATTTTTATTCTGAGTCAGGCTCTCACTAAGTTGCTGAGGTTGTACTGGCACCTGTGATCCTCCTGTTTCAGCCTCCCAAGTATTGGAACTACAGGCATGCACCACCACACCTGAAACATGGTATCATTGAAGTTAACTAAGAGCTGATGAGTTATTCATCAACAAATATTAAACCTAGAGCTCAAAATCTACCTTATGATGAAATACATTTTAGGACCTCATCCCTAAACCCACAATCTTATAAACAGTTCAAGTGGAAAAGTCCTGAAATGTGTATCAGGGGTTGGGAGCGTTGTGTGCACAGAACAGACAACTCTTCCTGGGCAGTGTGGATGAAGGAAGCAAATGAGTGACTGTCACGTGACACATGCTCCAGTCTGGCCTGCACTCGTGGGCAGCATGGCCTGTGCTGAGCCTGCAGCTGCAAACCATGGATTCCATTGTCCACCCTTCAGAGCCAAAAACTGACATTACATCAGCTAAAATACGAAGATCCAAACACAAATGAATTGCTATGAGAATGGTTGGAATATATGAATTCACAATAGGTGGAGCACATCGAAGGTATGTATCCTCTGAATTGTCTATCAGGGCAGGTGTACGAGTATCATAGCATCCGTATTGAGGCACCAGGTCAGCACTGTGTAAGTAAAAAATGATATGCGTGCCCACAGTGTCTTGCAGTCCAGGACTCAGACCATCCACGTGTGAACAGAGCAGTCACCTGCAGAGTCACAGCAACAAGCCAGGCTCCCATCTCTGCACCAAGAAGTGCTGTTGGTGCTGTGACCAGCAGGGGGAGCTGTGGGGCAGCCCTGCGATTTCTACACAGCTGTGAGGTTGGGACCCTTCACTCAAAGGAGTCCTTGTGGTTCAGCCCTGTGCTCTGCTGGGCTCTCAGGGACTGTCTTCTCTGGCCTGCCTGAGCCCCCTGGGCAGGGACCTTTGTCTGATCTCAGCAGCTGCTTCCTCCCAGAGTTCCCCCAAGGGGAAAGCAAACTTCCACCCTCTTGGGTCTGCAGTGAGAGCTGACCTCCAGCACCAGGACTGGAGGAGGGGCCGGGCGGTCATCATGAACACACATTTGCATGGACAGCGCCTCCTCTGCAGAGTGGAGAAGAAAAGGAGGCCTGGGGCAGCCCAGCCCACTGTGGTAGCAGGGGCTGTGTCCACCATGGCTTGGACTCCTCTCCTATTCCTGTTCCTTTCTTATTGCACAGGTAAGAAGAGTCTTCTGCAAGTCTGGATTCCTATAGCATATCAACCGCTCAGTCTCAGAGTCTATGAGAAATGTTGCTTTAACTCTAACCTCAGCACCTCTGCCTGTCTGTGTTTGCAGGTTCCCTCTCCCAGCCTGTGCTGACTCAGCCGCCCTCCCTCTCAGCATCTCCTGGAACAGCCGCCAGGCTCACCTGCACCCTGAGGAGTGACATAAGTGTCAGTGGAAAGTACATATACTGGTACCAGCAGAAGCCAGGGAGCCCACCCAGGTTTCTCCTGTACTACTACACAAGTACGCAGTTGGGATCTGGTGTCCCCAGCCGCTTCTCTGGATCCAAAGACACCTCGGTCAATGCAGGTGTTCTGCACATCTCTGGGCTGCAGCTGGAGGACGAGGCCGATTATTACTGTAGTACATGGCACAGTGGTGCTTACCACAGTGACACAGTCAGATGGGGAACTGGGACAGAAACCCCAATCCCAAAGGGGTTGGTGATATTAAAATACAGTTGCTGGTATTACTATCTTTCAAATTTCACCTCAAATGGCTCTATCTTCATCTTTGCTAAATAAAGACATAAAAACAAAGTCCTCAAAAATATCAAAATTACCGAGAGTCTCAGCAGAATCCGCACTGCTGTCCTACCTGTGTGCTTGAAGTTCCATGGAATCCAGTTGACAACTCACAGTAAAAAGGCGTGTCCAGTTCCAAGGGACCAGGACCTCCTTCCCTCTATCCAGGACCTGCAGCAGTGTCAAAACCAGAGCCTCTCCCAGGGCTTTCTGGAAAGCACATCACCAAGAATCCAAATGAATACCCATGTTTAGAGCTGCACAATTCACAAAATCCAAACTATGGAACCAACCCAGGTGTCTCTCAACAGATAAATGTGTAAAGAAAATGCGGTATATACACACAGTCGCTTCTACTCAGCCGTAAAGAAGAACAAAATGACGTCATTTGTAGGAAAATGGAGGGAACCAGAGAATGTCCTGCTAGGTGAGATCCACCAGTCTCAGAAGGTCAAGGGTGAGTTTTCCTCTCATGTGTGGATGACAGAGAGGAACTAGGAACTGCAATGACTCTATATGCTAAGGAAGAGGACCGTAGAGGCGTGGACTCCAGGCTGGTCTTGTTGAGACAGCTCCATCTTCAGTGTGCTTGTCAACACAGATGATCCCTCCCCACTGCAGACAGCTGATCCCAGGAGCAGAGACGGACTCACAGGAGGCTGCCAAAGACCTGGAAAGAGAAAGCTGAGTGTGGCAAGTCGTGGGTGTGCTGTTGATCCTGGTGTATTCCTGGGAATCTAGAATTCCATCTTCCTGCACAGGGCTGTGTGTGTGTGTAGGTAGAGAGTAGACGCAGGTATAAGGCTCTGTGCTGTCTTCTCTGGATAAAACTGAATATTTGTTCAAAGAAGACCTGTAAGAAGATGGAGAGTTGACATTGTGTCCAAAACACACAGAGTTCCCTGGAAGGGTTCAGAGATACATGGCTTCTATGCTTTAAAGTAAATCTCAGTCCAGTAATTAGCAAACTACTGATGTATTGGACCACAGAATTCAGCAGCCACATATGCAAATAATTCAGAGTTCCAGATTCAGCCCAGAAAGCCATAAAACAATGAAACATCTGGATTTAACAGAAATTTAAGGTATGTTTTACAGGGTCTGGGAAAATTAACAGGAGATCCTCACAAATAAAACAACAGTAAGAAAATATGTTTTAGACTTGAGTTTTACTCACGATGAGTCCAGGAACCTGGCAAAGCAAACTCACTTGGCAGGAGATCTTCAACATCTAATAACAAGTGTGCAGTGTGTGTTCCTAACTGGAGGTCATGGCAGGTCCTGCGAAGATAAAGCTTGGATCCCAGCACAGGGAGGTGACATGGGCATTCCTCTGCCCTTTCAATGAACATCAGAGACTTCCATGTGCAGAATCCAGGGTTCAGGGGCTGAGACCTGGGATGTGAGGCCAGAAGAGGGCGATCTTGTATTAGGAATGAGAAGGCAGAGCCTTGGCCAGGACACAGGAAAATCCTAGACTGTCTCTTTAAGCTTGAAGCAGAAACAACAGCATTCTCAATGAAGAGGGAATTTCCCACACCTGGTCCCTCTGCAGCCACAGGACAACTAAGTTCCAGCACTCACCCTTCCGTCCTATTCCACTCTCCACCCTCAAATAGTTGTTGTCCAGGCTTGAGATCAAGGCAGGATAGATGAATAATCACACAACAGAAAGAGATTTGCATGAAGCATCTTGAGCTAAAATGCTTCAGGTGAATCATATAAGAAACACTTAGAGATGGAGAATTCCAGTTCCAGCAACTTAGCTTCAGCAAGGAGAACTCTGGGGGATTCTCCAGAATCACCAAAGTCTCCCCACATCGTGATCCTAAATAATTAGACATGGAGTCCTTCGGGAGCACATGGACGGATTGTGGGGACACATTTCCACTGCCACTCACTGCTGTCACCAAGAGTCGGGAAGCTGGTCATCCTGGTATCTTTGTACTGTTGATGGAATCCAAGGGCCTTCTACTTCTGAGCTACACCCACAGCTCTATTTTATTTTTCATTTGAAACAGAGTCTCACTAAGTTGTGGAGGGCCTCACTAAATTGCTGAGGCTGGCCCTGAACCTGCAAATCCTCCTGTGTCAGCTCCCAAATCCTGAGATTACAAGCATGTGCCACCATACCCTGCTGTTTGTATCAGCATTTTTTAACCAATTTGTAAAAGCTTTTATTTGGAATTTTGGATACTTCTCTTATCCTTTCCCAATTTTTCCTTTTATTCATGTTTGAGTTCCCATTGTTTAAGCTGAAACTTTGATGCTTATAAAACTACCTATTTTTCTAATATCAAAGGAATGCCTTTATCCAAGAGACAGAATATCTTCTAGTAAATGTCTTGAAATTACATATGAGTTGAGACTCAAAACAAGAATGTTAAGAGAAACAACAAGCATGTGAAAGTTATTCAACAACTTACTAGGGATCAAGCACTGAATGCAAATTCACTGAACGTAATCATTTGTTGCCATCTAAAGTCAAGAAAGAACTCAAGTCTGGCTTGTGTGTGTGTTGTCAAAATTGAGGAGAGAGTGTTAACAGAACTGAATGGTTCTAAGACAGAGATGTGCTTAACACCTTCCCTTGGCAAGACAGTCCCCACACAAAACAGCAATAGTATTATTGTTTAGAATCCTTGTTTTCTACAATATCTGTTCCTTGGATTGATCCTGAATGTACAAGAAGATGAGTCATCAGATGGGGAAGCAGAAACTGGCATTTTGCAAGGAGCAGAGAGGAAGTTGTGAGCAGACAATACTCCAACATTCGAGGAGGAAGAGGAGTGGGTTTGTGCGCCGCTGCTGAGAAGATGGTGATGGAGAGAGGTCAGGAGCCTGCGAGCTTGGGGAGTCACCTGAAGACAGCCGAATCCAGGGTCAGCCTTTGGACTGTCCTGCTCCGGTGTGATGCTCTTTCCTGACCCTGTGGCCCTGCTCTCATCCAGGGGAATTATGGTCACAAACCTGCGAAAACAAGTCTGTGTGTCCATACTCTACCAGATAAAGTTTACTGGTTGTGAGATACTTTAATATTAATCTTTATCTCTGAACATAAATGACTGGGGAGGAAATTATAAAAATTTTAACAAATTGTCTATGAATAATTTAGAAATGAATGCCAAATTGTATCTTAGTTTGCAAAGTGATGATCCACACTTTTATAAAAATCTTAAGTCACAAAGGAAGTAAACAAGTTTTCTCTCTGTAACTCCCGCATATTCCCATGTCTGTGTCCAGCTGATCCTTCTGATCCAGGGAGACAGACAGGGGAAATCATGCTCTAAGGAGTCCAGGATGTTCACACTACCTTGTTCAGAAGATTCTTAGTTTTATTTCCAATTTTGAGACACATTTTTGCGATTATCTTATTTTAGATGATGGGAGAAATACACTTCTCCTCTACCTCTGCAGTTGCACTGAAGCCGCCCCATGTGACTGGCGGCTTCTTAGGCAGAGGCCGGTGGTCACCCCTGCCTGGAGGTGCTGCTCTCTGTCTGCACCCCAAGACCTGGACCCCACTCACCTGAGCAGACAGTTTCCAGGACTGAGTCAGTGGAGACCCCCTGTCTCTGGAAGTGCTGACAGAGCCCCTCCCCCTGCCCAGCTCTGTGACATCATAGAGGGTCTTCACTGAGGCAGAGGGGCCTGATAGTGACCCCCAAAGAGGACCAGCTCAGTTCATGGGGAGGGAAGACCTGTCCAGAAGACTGTGGGTGGTTTGTGTGAATCTATGAATCTGGGGAGGAAGTGGAGGGTCCGCTCTTCTCATCCTTCTGTCCTCAGGCTTTGTAGAGATGACATTCACCTGACTTCCAGGTGTGTGGGAGCTGACCAGGTGACAGGCGTCACCGCCCTCCCGCAGTGTCTCAGTCCCCTGCAGTGCTCGGCTGAGGTCCCAGCATCTGCCTCTCAAGATCTCCCCAGTGGACATCATGGCGAAAACTAGGGCAGGAAGAAAGAGGAAGCTGATTTGCATGAAGAACCTTCCCCTCCCATGGGTCTGGGGAGACATGAAAAGGGCCCAGGACACCTAACTACAGTGGAGGAGCTGAGGACACCGGTCCCTGTGACGGTCCCCACCATGACCTGGATGACGGTTCTTCTCGGGCTCCTTGCTTATGGCTCAGGTCAGGGGAAGGGACACTGCATCCTTGGGATCCCTCATAAGCAGGGTGTCAGGGTGACTCTGCTCTATATAATAATAACTGTCTCTTGTTGGTTTTAGGTGTGAGTTCTCAGACTGTGGTGACCCAGGAGCCCTCACTGTCTGTGTCCCCAGGAGGGACGGTGACACTCACCTGTGGTCTTGGCTCTGGGTCAGTCTCTACAGGAAACCACCCCAGCTGGACCCAGCAGATACAAGGCCAAGCTCCACAAACACTGATCTACAGCACAAACAGCCGCCCCTCGGGGGTCCCTGATCGCTTCTCTGGCTCCATCCTTGGAGGCAAAGCCGCCCTCACCATCACGGGGGCAAGGACCGAGGACGAGGCTGTTTACTACTGTTTGCTGTATGCGGTTGGTAATGCTCACACAGTGCCCTAAAGTCATGAGGAAGTGCAACAAAAACCTGTCCATGTGCTCAGAAGGGCTCAGTGCTCAGAAACTCGGTGCTCAGAGGCAGGACAGAGGTGAGAGACTGCAAGTGGTCCACCTCATGATGGGGAAACTGAGGCTTTGTGGGCCCTTGTCCTCTCCTGTAGTTCACGGCCATGTACCTCGCCCTGTCTCTGCCAGGGTGCGACCATCTGTCAGTGCGGTCCTCCTGTCCTGTGCTGCTTCTCTCTGTCTCTGTGATACTGACGAGGGGTCTCCCCTGCAAAACATATGCACCAATGGGGCCACTCAGAGACCTGCCCGACCTGTAATACTCCTGTTTTTCAAGAAACAAACATAGCCGGGCGTGATGGTACAAGCTTATAATCCCAGTAGTTGGGAAGCTGAGACTGGAGGATCCGATTTGTCAGCCAGCCTCAGGTACTTAGTGAGGCCCTCTGCAACTAAGTGAGACCCTGTTTCAAAATAAAGAATAAAAAATAGGACTGGGGGGGGGCAAGCCTGGAGATAGAGTGTCCCTGGGGTCAATCCCAAGTACCACAAAAGAAGAAAAAAAAAAGAAGCAAACATGATGATCCATTCTCATTCAATAATTTGAGAATGTAGATAACTTAGATGAAAGAATACTTCATTTCATTTTTGAAGGGAAACATTAGCTGGGAACTAGTTATAAAAGCAACTCCCCGTTTCACCTCTTGATTTAGAAAATCTTTACTAACTCTCTACCAGATGTTCATATACATTATTACTTGGCTTTCTACCTCTAAGCTAACATCTATCTCTTTTTATATTTTTATTTTGAAACATGGTCTCCCTAAGTTGTTGAGACGGCTTCAAAACTGTGATCCTCATGTCTCAGCCCCCAAGTAATGCAATTATAAGTCTGTGCAACTGCCCCTTTCTGCAACCTAACTTTTATTATTTTGACATAAATATATGTGTATGTGTGCTTAAAATGTCAAGCTAACAGTTAACAACTCAGTTACTCCAAATTGCAATTCAAAATCTTCTAAACTTCAGAAACCAATATGAAAAACCAAGCCAAGCTGGGTGTGGTAGCACACGACTGTAATTCCAGGACGGGTTGGCTGAGACACAAGGACCACTGGTTCTAGGACAGCCTCAGCAATGTATCCATACTATCAGTAGCTTAGCAAGACGCTGCTTCAAAACAGAAGAAAAATACAATAGGCTGAGCATATAGCTCAGAGTTACGATGCCCCTGGGTTCAATCCCCAGTAACACACACACACACACACACACACACACACACACACACGCAACAGGAGTAACAAAGACGAGGACAGAGAGAGAGAGAGAGAGAGAGAGAGAGAGAGAGAGAGAGAGAGAGAGAGAGAGAGAGGAAATACTCAATTTCAAGAAAATGGCTTAATTTCAAAGTGCAGACACATTCTGGGCAGAAGCGCGTCTTTTAAGCCCATTTCCAGTGGATGCCATGAGTGTCTGCACTTCTAGAAGCCGCCCCATGCAGGACTGGCTCCAGACACTCCCCTCCCCCACTGAGCTCCTCCCCTGAGGCGGGATGCAGAGGTGCAGGGCTGGAGGCTGCACCTGCACATGAAGGGGTCCCTGCACTGAGCACTGGGCCGAGCAGGTGATGGGGAAATGACGTGGGAAAATGTAGTTTGATTTATTTTCTGCTGTATCCATCACACTGTACATTATACACTCTTCCTTTGAGATAATACATTTAGACAAAAGTAAACACAATATAGATGTTTTATTGACCTGTGTGTACTATGGACATGTTATGTTGTTTTCACTTACCTTTAAAATTTTCTTCTTTTGTTATGTAAATATCGTAACAGATACCAAATAATCACGTGAGTTTCAGAGAACCCCACTTCAATACAGAACCACTAAGCTGCAGGCTGGGGAGGTCCTCGGGCCTGGAGAGTCCTCTGGAGTCATCTGTGCCCTCGCTTGTGCCTGCCGCCTGCCGCTCACATTACCTGGGACCAGTCCTTGAATTCACCCCTCACCCCTAGTGTCTGATGCATGGAAGACATCTTAAATATTTCTGCTAGGAGGAGAGGATGCAGGAAGACATGGATGAATCATCTAAGCCCCTGTGGGTGGTTATTTTAGCCTCTGTCTTATTGCTATAGAGAAGGAAAGTGAATTGTGATAGCTCTGCTTCTCTCTGAATTTACTAAATCATTTCCACCTATTCCTACCACACTCACGATGTGGTAACTTTACAAGGAAACTCAACAGCTCACACCTGCTCTTCCTCCTGAGCTCACCTGTGTCCTTCCCTGCCCAGGTGTGGCTTCCTCCACCAGGAGGCCTCCAGGGGGCGCTGTGGATCTTCTCAGAGCACTTGAGAAAGCTCAATGGTGCCACTTTAC
>PVLC010023625.1:0-25457 GCA_004027655.1 Graphiurus murinus | reverse complement strand
GAAATGGATGCAACTGGAAAACATTATGTTAAGTGAGATTAGTCAGTCACAAAGAGTTAAGAAGCATATGTTCTCCCTAATATGTGGATGCTAGGGAGAAGATGGGGCATAGGAGGGTCTCCAGATGAAAAGGAGAGATCCTCGATAAGCAACGAAGTTGATTTAATTGTAGTGGACGCAGGGGGCAGAGGGACGCCCTCAAGCACATGATGTAATTACACAATCATATCAAGGTCACTCACCGAAGTGAACCTGAGGGGGAGGGAAGGGGAGGGGATTGGGGTGGGAATTGGGGAAGGGGTCAAATGAGAATTGTGTGCAAATATGTTGTTAACAACTCGTACTTAACAAAGATGTATGCTATATTGCACGAATTACTACAATAAAAAATTTTAAAAAAGTTCTTTCTATTAAATGTTAATACCATAAAGATGATTTTTCTTAGTTTCAAGAAGTACACAATTACTAAATCTTAAAACTCTCTGTGTGTGTGTGTGTGTGTGTGTGTGTTGTGTGTTTCCAGTAACAGCAACTGTAATGGGTATCAGTGGAAAGAGGCTGAGCCTTGGAGTCAGGTGGTCCAAGGCTAGAAGCCCAATGCGTGAGCCACGGAGCAAGTCACTTCTTTGGGCCTCAGTTTCCTCTTCTATAAAATGAGCTTAATGATATTACATCCTAGAATGGTTTTAGGACTTAAATATTCCTGGCACACAAAAGACACTCAGTCAATATTTCCTCTTGTCATCTAAAATAAAATTTTATAGAGAAACTTCTCATTAAAATCATTAATTTCCTTTAAAAATAAATCTTCATTTTCTAATCTACAACCAGAGTGAACACATACTTTGCCAGGTGCTTGCATATCTAGGAATGGTTTTCTGTCAAAGGCCATCCCAATTTGGCATAATTAAGAACTTAAGTTGCCAACAAAGATGAAGGTGGCTACCTTGGCACCAGGCACTTTGCCACTGCACTGTTCTGAGTTGAATCACAAGTATGGCTTAACTTTGATGTAAAAGGCTGGTTGATTTCCAGAGACAAATCAGATTCCTCCCAGTATTGCCCTGGACACACTTTGCAGCCTGCTGAGTTCATTCCACAACTAAACCAAGTGGCCTTGAGAGCCCCTGAAGTCACCCTACAGCCCCTGGAATCATTCTTTACCAGGAAACCAGTATTCCAAAGGGGGAATTGTGGAGTATCAGGCCAGTTACAGCACAGAATCGTTCCCTTCCCCTCGACTGTTATTTATACTACTTATTTTATCTCTAAAATACTCTTCTATCTTGTCTCCACAGGAACAACTTTTCAAAAGTCTGCCTAAGATTCAGTTGCTCCATAAAAAGATCTGGCCATCTTCAAAATCACTCTCCTAGCCTGCAGATCTGTCTTCAGGGGGTGGGCTAGGTTTTTGAGTTATTTGTATCATTTACTATTATTAATAGTTTTATCTCCTTAAATACTCTAGATTGGATATTCCATGAGGCTAAGTTCCATTTCTTTTCAGACTTTGTAAGTTTCCTTGATGTTCAATACAATATACATATAATATTAATTTTATATGATAAGATCAATTCATTGACTTACTCTTACAGAATTATTTGTCAGTTTCTCATCCACATTTAAAATCTTCTGCTGGGCGTGGTGGCGCATGTTTGTAATCCCAGTACTTGGGAGGCTGAGACAGGAGTATGGCAGGTTCGAAGCCAGCCTTGGCAACTTAGTGAGGTTCTTTGCAATTTAATGAGACTCTGTTTCCAAATAAGAAATAAAATCTCCTGCCCAGGATTTCTTCATTCATTCACTCATCAGCCAGTCATTTGTTCAATTGGCAAATAATTATTAAGTATTTATTAAACTCTAAACAGTAGTCAATGGCTTTGGGGAAATGCCAAGTGACTAGTACAAATTCCTCTCTCAAGAGCTCTCAGTCTTGCTGGAAGAAGTGAAAAATTGTAATATGAGATAACTGCTGAGCGTGGTAGCACACATTTGTAATCCCAGTACTTGGGAGGCTGACACAGGAGGACTGCAGGTTTGGCATGAGCCTCAGTAACTTATCGAGACTTTGAGCAACCTAGCAAGATAATTTTTCTAACAACAACAAAAAAAAGAGCCTAATATAAGGACCACAGAAGAACCAGCCATTCCCTAGATAAAAAGGTGAGAGAAAGAGTCACAGAGAAGATAGCAATGGAGAAAAGTCCTTGTTTATGAATGTGAATTCTTCTTGAGAGCAATTATCAGGGCATTATTCTAGGCTGAGATAATAGTATACTCAGCAACACTGCATTTAGCCATGGAGCACAGGAAGAAAATAACCACCAATGGGAAATGAGGTTCATGAGACAGGCAGAGGCAGAACCATGAAGAATGCTGGAAGCCGCCCAAAGCAGTTGGGACTGATTCTTTTAGACAGAGGATTTGTTAGTAACTTTTGAGTGAGAGAAAAAGAACTTGCTCCTCTCCTAGTCACCTTGTAACTAGTTGCACCATCAGCTGAATGAGACTTATTCTAATATGCAGGTCAATACTTATGTGTTTGCTAGGAAAACCATCAATTTTTTTTTTCTTTTGCCCAGGAACACTGTCAAATACCTGGCTCTGAGGTAGCATTTCAGGGGACAAGTCAGCATTTGAGTGGGAAACTCTGCATCACAAGTTCACTAGATAGCCCTTTCATTACCTACAAGTTGCAGGACATTAAGGGTCCTATAGGTTTTGTTTAGCAGCATTTAGATCAGTGCTGGCTCATAGAAGATAATAACTGATTGTTGAGTAAGTGGATAAAATAACAGTATCAAATTATGTGAGGCAAAAAAATAATAGAACTTCAAGAAGAAATGAATCCACTATTAGAGTAGGGAACTTAACACTTGAAATGGAAAGATTCA
Organism: Graphiurus murinus; assembly: GCA_004027655.1. Taxonomy (NCBI): domain Eukaryota; kingdom Metazoa; phylum Chordata; class Mammalia; order Rodentia; family Gliridae; genus Graphiurus; species Graphiurus murinus. The sequence goes on along the minus strand of PVLC010023625.1, from coordinate 22,563 downwards.
GCAGGAAGGAAAGTCAGTGAAGACATAGTTGAACTCAACAGCACCATCAATCAACTGGATAGAATTGACATCCATGGGCTGCTTCATCCAACAATAGCAAATTACGTATTCCTCTCAAGTTCACTTGGACCATTCACCAGCACAGACCACATTCTGGACCATAAAACACACCTTAACAAGTTTAAAGAACAGAAGTCATATTATATCTGCTCTCAGACCACAATGGAACTAAACTAGCAATCAATAATAAAAAGGAAATGAATGAATTCATAAGTCAACCTGAGTCAAGATCAGATAATTCTGGAAAAGAAATATGTCTTTATTATGAGGCAAGAATTTGGATTTATTCACTAGAAATATCTTTGGATTCTACCTTATCTTGAATAAAGATATCTAGTCCAGTTTGGGTCCCTTCTCAATGCCCTACTTAACTGCCAAATATAGGAGAGTTGGTAATTTCTTGTCAGTTATATAGGCCCTGGTTATTGTTGACTGAGAGAAGGAAGTCCCCAAGAAAGTTGGTTTGGTATCTACTTTAATTACATTTCTTCTATCCAGACTTCCACTGAAGGCCAAGCTGGTGCTTTGAGAGCAATTAACCTTAAATGGTCTTTTCTGTCACAGTTTTCCCTGACATAAATGTTTCTTCCTTTGTTGTTTATCCTTCTGTCGAAATGAATGTTCTTAATTCCTTTAGATAACACAAATGGGGTCACTAGGACCAAGACCTTAAATCACAGGTTTCTCTCACCTTTAAGTACATTCAGAAATAATTATGTCAATGTAATCAAAATTGTAAGAATTGTCAAAAATATTTTAGAGTCAGATTGTAATTAGACCTGCTCAAATCAAAATAGCTTATATTGGAAGGGCGTAGAGAGTGGGAGAAATGGAATAACTTCCGCTATTAGAAATCTCACTGCCAGATATCTCCTTTGTGGCATGAAACAGTCTGGGCTAAGAGCAAAGCAGCTCTGTGGGCTTGACTGTGCTTGTCCAGAGCTTGTCTTGATCTTTGCTTCTTTTGTCTCTTCCTTATTCTTCCCAAACCCACCCAACTCCCAGATTCTTGAATTCTCTGACTTTACCCATCCCTCCCCAGTCACTGTTTTGATTTTTTCTTTTTTCATTAGTAACTAACCTTAAATTCTTCAACCTTGATTAGTTCAATTTGGTCCCCAACTATGTATTAAGTCATCCAATAAATATTCACCAAACCAGAGTAAGTGTCTTTTTAGTCTATCTACAAATTCTGTTCAGTATCGAGTACAGGGGCACTCTATAAACATGAAAACAAATTTAATAGACAAATTTAATATGTGGAACCCTGCATATGCTCTGTAGCACAAATTGATGGTAGCAGATGGACTTTTGAGTATTCCTATGGTGGTGTGGGCAGGCTGCTTGGCAAGAGCTGAAGAAATAAGTAGCAATCAGTCAGCCACATATATCAGACCCTACAAGAGTGCTATTTGGATTCTCTATATTTCTTTTTCTCTGAAGCGTTTGACTCACCTTACTTTATACGCATATTTTTGTTCTAATATTATGTTGCTTAAAGACAGAAATGCACAACTTCCTATTTGAATACCAATTCCTTCTTAATAACCACAAAATTAATGAAGGTAATTTGGAGGCATTGGCATATTTGTTTTAATACTCTCACCTCAATATTAACCTATGCAGTTGTGAATGTATACTTAATTGATCATTTCAAAAGTCAATTTAAGTTTTGCTTATCTTCTACCACCTGTTCTTTCAGTCAAAAGTCATAATTTTGGAGGATACATGATTGGGGTATAGCTTACCTGGAATCTTCTAAAGGAGTTTTCAACCTTTACTCTAGCACTTTGCTCTAATCAACAAAAGTAACCATTAAATAAAATTTTCCTTCTGCATTCCATTATCCTAACACATTGTAGAAAATAAGGCAAAGAAAAAGGAAGAGGAAGGAGAAGAGATGATAAAGAAGAGGAAGATAACAATTTTTTGAAAATCATCCTATCACCTAGAGAAACAATTATCAACATTTTGGTATATAACTTCCAATATAACTTCCTAGTCATTTTCTAGGCATAGTTATACTGTTTTTCCTTTTAAGAAAATAGGATCAGGCCAGGCGTGGTGGCGCATGATTGTAATCCCAGCATTCGGGAGGCTGAGACTGGAGGATCTGGGTGTGCGGCCAGCCTCAGCTACCTAGTGAGGCACTCCGCAACTTAGTGAGACTTGGTTTCAAAATAAAGAATTAAAAAAAAAAAAAAAAGGGCTGGGGGTATGGGGGTATAGCTCGGAGGTAGAATGTCCCTGAGTTCAATCCCCAGTATCGGAAAAAAAAAAAAGATAGGATCATAATCTCAGTACTTGAGAGACTGAGACAGGAGGATCAAGGTTCACGGCCAGCCTCAGCTACTCCGTGAGGCCCTCTACAACTTAGTGAAACCCTGTTTCATGATAAAAAATAAGAGGCTATCTTTTTTCCAGTGTATATTTTTGGCTCCTTTGTCAAAAATCAATTGACTGTAAGCACATGGGTCTGTTTCTGAGTCTTCTTTCTGCTCCATTGGTCTATGTGTCTGTTTTTTGTGCCAATACCATGCTGTTTTTATTACTGTGGCTTTGTAGTAGAGTTGAAGTCAGGAATTGTGATACCTCCTGCATGGTTCTTGTTGCTAAGGACTACTTTGGCTATCCTGGGCTTTTTGTTGTTCCAAATGAATTTAAGGACTGATTTTTCTATGTCTGTGAGGAGTGACCTTGGTAATTTCATGGGTATTGCATTGAATCTGTAGATCATTTTGGGAGGATGGCCATTTTGATGATATTTATTCTGCCTATCCAAGAGCATGGAAGATCTTTCCATCTTCTAAGGTCTTCATCAATTTCTTTTTTCAACTTTTTATAGTTTTCCTTATAGAGGTCTTTTACCTCTTTGGTTAGGTTTACCCCTAAGTATTTTATTTTTGGGGGTGCTATTGTGAGTCAAAATAAAAAATTGGGCTGGGGATGTATCTCAGAGGTAGAATGTCCCTGGGTTCAATCCCTAGTACCACAAAAAAATTACTTTGTACCTGGTTTTTCCTACTTACGTATATGTCCTGTATATTTTTCCATATAAAAAAATCAGCAGTCAGTAGTCATTGTACATAAAGAGCCAGATAGTAAATATCTTAAGGCCATATGATCTCTATTAGAAATATTCAACTCTGCTTTATAAGTGCAAAAGTAGTCATAGACAGTATATAAAATAATGGGCATGGCTATATATCAATAAAACTTTGTTTACAAAAGAAGGTAAATACATTTTAGCTGATGGCCCATAATCTGCCCACTCTTTTCCTAAGTTGTCATTTAAATTACCTCACTGGCCTCCAGTACAGACAGAACCCCAAAGTTGCCATTCCAATGATGTTTTCAACTTTATTCTTGATTCTGCCTCCTATACTTGTTTACTGACAGAGCCCCTGATTACCTCCCTGCTTCCTTTGCAAATACCTTCCTTTGTATTTTCTGCTTTCTTTGCTGTCGTCCCTTCTCCTGAATGTTAGGGATTACTAGGGAATATGAAAAGAACAGGAAAGTATGTACTACCCTACCTCAAGAGGGCACTCTCTAATGCTCTCTTTCTGATCCGCCCTACTTCCCACATTTCCTTTACACATTTTCCAAGCTCTGCCTCCTCATTAAATCACACATCCCTGATTCTCATTGCAGATGATTTTGCCTCATACTTTCAGAGAGGCCTGAGATCATGTGATGTGTGGTCCCTCACCTCTCTACCCCAAACAACCATACAGGTTAATTGAGGGTTTACATACCCATCATTCATCAATTCCTCAAACCCTCCGGAAAATTGACCCTTCCTTCTGTGGCAATAATTCCATCCCTTGGGCCAGCTTTACAATCCTTCATCACTTAGCACTCTGTTTTGTATCTTCCACTCCTATTACCCCAATTTTCTTCTGCCTAAAAGCACATCCTCGCCATAAAAATCAAAACATACAAATAAAACCTTTGACAAAACAAGGAAAAATACCCCCTTGATTCCTGTTTCAAATGGCTGCTGCTGCTAGGTTCTTTCCATCATTCCCACGTCCATATCTCCCACTCACTCCCAGCATCACCTCTCTATAAGGAGTACTCTTTCAAAAGGTCCCAGTGATCTTCTCCTACCAGTTCTTTACTCTCACACAAGCACTTTTTCAATGCTTTTTTTCCCCTGGGACTTCAATGTGCCTGTATACTCTTAACTTTCTAAATTCCCTTATTTTTCTTTTGCTTCAATTTTAGGATTCCTCTATTCATTCTTGCTTCCTTGTCAAAGTTGTTTCCAAGAGTTCTGCATCTGCTCTTTTCTGTCTCTCTGAAGATGTGTGTGTGTGTGTGTGTGTGTGTGTGTGTGTGTATGTGTGTGTGTGTGTGTTGTATTCAACCACAACTAACTCTTTTGGTTTCAGGAAACAATGAACTTTCAGACCTATTTCTTCAGTTCTAACCTCTCTTTCAAGTTCTTCAGTAAGTCATAGAACATTGAATAGTCCTGTAAACTTAGCAACTAACATTGTTGCCCAGATTTATCTTCTTTATGAGTTTCACTACCCTTTGTCACCTCTACTATTAGGACTAACACTACTATCATTCACTAAGTGATTCTTTTGTTCTAGGTGCTTATAAACATTATCTCAGTTATTCTCCACAGTGTAGGCAGTAAGAATTATTTGATTTTATAGATAGGGGAAGCAAAGTTCAGTTAATTCAGAAAACTTTCCCAAAATCACCCAGCTAGTAACAGAACTGGGATTTCCACCTAGCTCTATCTGGCTGTGGAGTATGGTTAAGTTGCTTATTACTGTATGACAACCTACTGAAAAACTTAGGGGGCTAAAAAACAAAACAACAACAACAACAAAAACCTCACAATTATTTTGATGGAATTTCTAGAATGGCAGAATAAGTAACTCAGAAGATCCTAACTTCAACAAAATAACTTGAGTAGTGATAATTACTGCTTTAAAAAGTAACTTAAAGTCTCTGGAATTAGTCATAAAGGCATACAGAAAATGGTTAAGTTTTCATTCAATAAAATCTGCTGCATCTTAGTAAAAATAGAGTTTGTGGCATTTGATGCATGATCTGTTCCCTTACTCAACCTATATACTTGTTACCAAAACTCTATCCAAAGCACTTAACTTTAGATGAGTGAAGCAGAGACTATTAGCTTCTTTCTTCCTGTCCCCACTGGTGGTTGGGGCTAGGCTTCACTCTGTCAAGAGTGGGCTGCTGGTATTTCTCATCTGCTAATCCAACCCTGTGTTGCATAAACTCTATTCCAGATAGGTGCAGCCAAAAAGATGGAGTCTCCTCTCCTTCACCCCATGCTCACTTATGTTGCACAAGCACCAAGAATAATGGGACCTGACTTCCTCCCTACCCAACTTATCTGTGGAGTACAAGCTCTATGCAAGGAAGGAGAAGCCAAGAAAACCAAGGGCTGTCCACCTTTCCAGTGCTCCCTTGTACAGGGAGGTTGTCAATATCAGAAGAGCAGATCTTTATAACCAGCTCCAGTGCAATGGCACAGGAGTTCCATCCAGAAGAAAAAGAAGGCCAAAGGACAAAGATCTCCGTATTCTGCCAAAGGAATCAACATTTATTTGGAACAGAGCATGGAAAACTCTATGCCTAGAGGCACTGTCAAAAACAACAGAGACTTTGGTCTAAATACAGCCTAAACAATTAAGAGAAGGATAGTGGTTACTTGATAGAAAATAAAAATAAAAATAAAAGGCAGAACATCTAGAAGTTCAATAGAGAGGACCAGAGAAACTATCAGAAGAACCCTCCTGGGTTTACATTCAACTCTGAAGCTTGGGAAAGTCATGTGCATGTGTGAGGCCATGTACAGGATCAATAAGAGCATCATTCGAGTATAAGGAACTTAAGATGATCAAATGCTGATTGAACCATAAGCTACTCTGACACAGGGAACTACTTGAAAGCCAGGACTAAAAATAAAATCATAGTCATCCCAGGCAATCAGGAAGACTATGTGCATGACCATGGCTATAAACTCCCAGAAGCTATAAAGAAGGAAAAATCCAAGCTACTGATTTCTGACTAAACAAGGAAAAATGTGTCAACTCCCTGAACTGTAATCATAGCCTCCAAGCCACACACATATATAATGGTAAACATAAAAGTCTGATTAACTAAGCCGGCACACGTTTGTAATCCCAGCATTTGGGAGGCTGAGACCGGAGGATCTGGTTTCGCAGCCAGCCTCAGCTACCTAGTGAGGCACTCCGCAACTTAGTGAGACCTGGTTTCAAAATAAAGAATAAAAAAATAGGGCTGGGGGTATAGCTGGGAGGTAGAATGCCCCTGAGTTCAATCCCCAGTACTGCAAAAACAAACAAACAAACAAACAAACAGTCTGATTAACTAAGGAGTTTAAACACAATCTTTCATTGGTGAGTGACTTATGCCAACGAGGAAAACCTGGTTGATAAAGAATAAAAATAAGATCTTGGCACATGCCTCTAATTCCAATACCTGGGAGGCTGAGATAGGAAGTCTGAGGATTCAAGGCCAGTCTCTGCAATCTCAGCAATTTGGTGAGACTGCAGCAACTTAGCAAGACCCCGTTTCAAAATAAAAAATAAAAAAGGGCTGTAGGTATATCTCAGAGGTAAAACGTCCCTGGGTTCAAACCCTAGCACCACCCAAAAAAAAGAAAATTCAACATAGCAGAAAAATACTATGCTACATGACATTAGTTCAGCTAAGTTGCTAAATAACCAAAATGACCAACAAAACAATGATTCGGTGAGGGAGTGGGAGGCAATATTCAGATTTGCTACATTAAATTATCAAAATGCACTGCTTTCAATAAAAAGTTATGGGATATGTCTGTAATACTAGTACTTGAGAGGCTAACACAGGAGGATCACAGGTTCAAGACCAGCCTCAGCAACAGGGAGACTTTCAGTAACCTAGTAAGATCCTGTTTAAAAATTAAAAAAAAAAAAAAAAGAGAGAGAGAAAGGGCTGGGGGTGTGGCTTGGAGGTAGAAAGTCCCTGGGTTCAATCTTTAGTGTGCATGTGTGCGTGCACGTGCACGCACACACACACACACACACACACACACACACACACACACACCCCACTGAAATAAACAAGTAGAAAGGAGCGACCCATACTTAGGAAAAAAGAAAACAGGCAATAGAAACTACTTTTAAAGGGGCTCAAATAGTGGACTTAGAAGACAAAGTCTTTGAAGAAGATATTATAAAAATGTTTAGAAGAAATAATTAAAGAATAAAGTGAAAATATGGTAATATCTCATATAATAGAGAATAGCAATAAAAAGATGGGAATTATAAACAAAATGGAAATTCTGAAGTTGAAAAGTACAATAACAAAAGGGAATGATGTAGAGGGACATTTAAGGGGATTCCTATAGCTCAGGAATTAATACCAGGAATCCTTAAGTGGGATGACATCAAATTGAAAAGCTTCTACACAGGAAAGGAAACAACTAGTATCGGGAACCCCAGGCTGAACCCTCAACCGTGAGGCCCCAATAAAGACGATGCCTGAATGTTGCTGATTCAAACCTCTCTTTATTATACCTCTCTCTGGGATGGAGGGCACTACCCAAGCAGTAACAAACACAGCACAGAAGCCGTCTCTCCAAATAGTGCCTTTCCAACAGACTCCCAATAACCCCTCTCTCCAGCAATCCACCTTCCACTAGCAACCAACAACCTTTCCTCCCAGAACTTCTCCAGCAACCCACTCCAGCAACAACCTCTTGGGCGAGAGGTGGAGGCTCTTAAAGCCACACAGGGCCTAAGCCACCAGGCGTCTCATACAGCTCTCACCTGGGCCGGCCACGAGTCGGGCGTGCTGGTGCATGCGCTCTGGCGTGGCGCAGCCCTAGAATGATACTACCTGCAGCTACTTCTGGCACTCTGCCAGGCGCCATCTAGAGGCGGGGTCTTTCCAGCCGGGCTAGGCCCCTGACAAACTAGCAGTGTGCAGAGACAGCCTACAGGATGGGAGAATATCTTTGCAGCTACTCTTCTGACATAGGATTAAAATCCACAACATATAAAGAATTCAAAAATTTCCCCCCAAAAAACTCAATAAATGGGCAGATGAACTGAACAGATATTTCTCAAAAGAAGTACAAATGGCCAAAAAATATATCAAAAAAATGTTCAACATCTTTAGTCATCAGGGAAATGCAAATAAAGACTACATTGAGAGTCCATCTCACCCCAGTCAGAATAGCAATTAAGAATACAAATAACAAGCCAGGCATGGTGGCACATGCTTGTAATCCTAATACTTGGGAGGCTGAGAGTGGAAGATCATAGGTTCAAGGACAGCCTCAGTAATACAGTGAGGCTCTAAGCAACCTAGTGGGACTTTGTTTCCAAATAAGAAACAAAATTGAACTGGGGATATAGCTCGGAGGTAGAATGCCTCTGGGTTCAATCCCCAGTACTACACACACACACACACACACACACACACACACACACACAAAGAATACAAATAACAATAAATGTTGGTGAGGATGTGAAAGGAAAAGGAATTCTTATACACTATTGGTGGAAATGTAAATTGCTATAGCCACTATAGAAATCAGTTTGGTAGTTCCTCAAGAAACTAAAATTAGAACCACCATATGACCCAGCAATACTACTCCTTTGTGTTTATCCTAAAGAATTAAGGTCAGCATACTTTAGAGGCAGATGCATATCAATGTTTATTGTGACACAATTCACACTAGCCAAGTTATGGAATATATATTGTATATGGAATATGTATTATATATATATATATATATACATATATACACACACACACAATGGAGTATTATTCAGCCCGAAAGAATAATAGAATTATGTCATTTGCAGAGAAATGGATGGAACTGGAGACCATCACATTAAGTGAAATAAGCTACTCAGAAAACTAAGTACTATATGTTTGCTCTCATATGTAGAGAGAGAACTTCATGAATATAGAAGGGAGACCATTAGTGGAGGAAGAGAATCAGGGGAAGGAATAAGAATGGGGAGGGAAAGAATAAGTACTGGGGAATGAAATTAATTATAAAGTTGTATTTATATACAAATATGCCACAATCAAACCCACCATTCTGTAATTAATATGTACCAATAAAATGTGAATAGACTATATAATTTAATAAGATGCAGATGATCAGATTGGATTTAAAAAGATTCACCTAGTCAACTATATACTAAGTATGCTTTAGATACAAAGATACAAAAGGTTGATAGTAAAAGGATTTGAAAATCCATATATGTAATGATAAAACAGCTGGAGTGGCTATACTGATATAAAATAAAATAAAGTTTTAAAATAAAAATATGTTACTATGTGGGGAAAGATCCCCAGAGAGAAGGCGGTAGCCCCGCCCGACGGAAAGGAAAAAAAGGCATCAAAAATGGCGCAGAGGGGAAGTGGCGAGGGTGGAGGCCTAAGAGTGTTTACCAGAGACCAGGATTGGACGAGGGATGTCTCCTCAGCGTGATCAAGACATTGATAGGTCCCTGGCAGTGTGACCAGTGCGTGATCAGCTTTTGGACTGGGCCAAAGAGGCATGACCAAGATGACATTTACCCTGATTGGCCCTGCAAGGAGACACTCCTCTCGCTCTGCTCTGTATAACTCTTTGCCCCTCGTGTAATAAACAGATGAGTCCTCTGATGCTCAGTACCCGCCATGTGTTCATTGCGGTGTGACCTTCCTTTTCTGTGGGGAACCCCCTTTTCAGGGTAGACGCTCCAGGGAGATCGGGGTAGGGGCCCCCTTCATCGGGAGGACCCCACATTACTAGACATGAGTAATATCTCAAAATGATAAAATGTCAATCTATTAGGATATAAAAATTATAAATACATATGTACATAACCAAAATGCCTCAAAATACGTAAGACAAAAACTTGTAGAGATTAAGGTAAAAGGACTTTTCAGGAATAATAGTTGGAACTTCAATACTTCACTTTCAATAATGGGGAGAACAACTAGATAGAATATCAACAAGGAAATAGAGAAATTGAACACTCTAACCAACAAGAGATTTATAGAACACCCATCCAACAGTGGATGAATACATATTTTTCTGAACTGTGCATAAAGCATTCTCCATGACAGGCCATATCATAGATCTTAAAATTTCTCTAAGTTTTCCAGCCACAATGAAGTAAAACTAGGATCTATTACAAATTAAATGACACATTTGCAAATTAAGCAGCAACTCCCTAGTAAACTAGTAACCAAAGGAGAAATCACAAGAAAAATTAGGAAACACTTTGAGATAACTTTAAAACACAATATACCAAAACTTAAAGGATACAATTAAAGCAATGTTCATAAATAAAATATAATATCTACATTAAAAAGGTCTCTAATAATTTAACTTTCCATCTATGAATGAAGAGCTAATAAATCTCCAAGCAAGTACAAGAAAGGAAATTCTCAAGTTTATGCCAGTAATAAATGAAATATAGAATAGAAAACAATAGAGAAAATCAAGGAAACCAAATGTTGGTTCCTTAAAAGATGAACAAAATTGACATCTTTAGATGACTGACCAAAAAAACAAAAACAAAAAATAGAAGATTCAATTATTAAAATCAAGAATTAAAGAGAAGACATCACTATCAACCTTACAGAAATAAAAGGGATTATTATGGGAGTACTATAAATAAATATATACCAACAGATTGAATAAGTGAAATTCAATGAGCAACTTCTAAGAAAAACACAAATTGGTGAAAATAATTTGAGAATAAATGAAAAATTGAATATACTTATAGGAAGGGAAGAGATTGAATAAATAGTTTACACTCTTTACAAAGGAAGGCCCAGTCCCATTAAAGGAAGAAGTAATACAATGAACCACAAACTCTTCCAAAAATTAGAAGAAGGAACACTTCCCATATATTCTGTGAGGCTGGTATTACCTTGATTCCAAAGCCAAAGACATCACAAGAAAATCACATAACAGAGCAATATCTCTCATGAATAAATACAGAGATAAAAATCTTCAACAAAGTACCAGCAACATGCTCCATGCAGGTGAGGTCGGTTTAGCACATTAAAACCAATCAATATAACAAACCATAACAGTAAATAAAGACAACCACAAGATCATCTCAACAGACACAGGAAAAGCATCTGGCAAAATCCAACACACCGACCTTCAAAAGACAATAGCACCACTCAAAGTAGTAATGGAAAGAAACATCAATCTAACTGATAGAGGGCATTTAAGAAATACCCACATTTACATCATACTTAATGGTAGAAGACTGATAGCTTCTCACAAGATGAAGAATAAGACAAAGATGTCTGCTCTCATTACTTACTTCTATTCGTCTTTGTACTGAAGGTTCCAGTAGGAAAATTAGAAACAAAAATAAATAAAATCTGGGCAAGGTGTCTCACACTAGTAATTCCAGTACTTGGGAAGCTGAGACAGAAGCTGCTCAAGTTTGCAGCCAGCCTCAGCAATGAAGTGAGACTTTATTTCAAATTAAAAAAAAAATGGGGCTGGAGGTCTAGCTCAGAGGTAGCATGCCTCTGGGTTCAATCTCAGTACCACAAAAAGAAAGAAAGAGAGAGGGGGAAGGGGAGGGAAAGAGGGAGGGAGGGAAATAAAAGAAAAATAAAACTATCCTTCTTTAGAATGGAATGGAAGAAGTTAAATTATCTCTATTCTTAGATGACATCCTAAGAAAGCTGCTAAAATCATATCTAAAGAGTTTAGTAAGGTTGCAGAAGGCAAGATCAAAGTATGAAATTCAATTGTATTTATACACTAGCAATGAATATAAAAATAAACTTGAATTACATTTGCAATAGTATCAAAGTAGTAAAATATTCAGGAATAGTTTTTTAAATGCAAGACATATATAATTATATATATATTTTTTCTTTTTGCGGTACTGGGGAAACCCAGGGGCATTCTACCTCCAAGCTATACTCACAATCCTATTTTTTATTCTTTATTTTTGGAAACAGGGTCTCACTAAGTTGAGGAGGGCCTCACTAAGCAGCTGAGGCTGGCCACAACCCCCCCCCCCCCCCCCCCCGTCTCAGCTTCCCAAGTACTGAGAATACCTTTATATTGAAACCCATAAAATATTGTTGAAAGAAATGAAATCTTCCAGGTATATTAAGGGCTTAGATAGACACAGTTATCATTCTTATTTTTATCATTCTGTTGCTCAAAACAAGTCCAGCGCAGATTTAAAGGGAAGTAAAGTAGACTCTACATCTTGATTGGAGTGGTAGGATGTGTTTACAGGGATGGGAAGAACTGTTGGTAGCCATCTTTGAGACAATCTCCCATACAGTTCTTAATCATTCGGTAGCAACTTATGCTGTCTATCAATGAAAGCCAGATGAGAAGACTGACATCTTAGGGAATGCCAGTAGGGGATATTATCCTCTATAGAGCTTACTGTTTTGATAATTTTTTATACTACGTCTGCACCTAGACCCCAGGTAGATAAGAGTCTAAAGCAATGCTCCTAAATTATATCCTCAACGTAGGACATGATCTTACTGACCCACTCACAGTAGGACATGAAAAATTCTGTGAGATGATCTAGGACCTTTTCTTCCTAGGCTCTTGCTGTGTGACTTGGGGGAAATGAGCTCTTTGCTCTAGGATCTTAAAAGCTCGTCTGAGTCACCTTCTATTGATTAGGAGAAAAGAGTGGCTAAGGACCAGAAAAGGGTGGCTAAGGACCCTCTAGTTACCTAAGGCTCCATCAGTTTCCTTTGACTATCTGTAGTGCTATGGAGCATCTCCTTGTATTCTCCCTTAATTACAGGGCATTCGTCATTTTCACAGGTGCTGAGGATGTTGACTACTGATGGCTCACAGCTGCATCCCTCTCTAGAAATTACTGCAGCCAAATTGCCCTCACTCAGTGGTAGGATAACGTAAGAGACTAGCAAGGAGTTCTGTATTTGTGTTTTTCAGAGAAACAAAACCAACAGCATAGATAGATGATAGATAGATAGATAGATAGATAGATAGATAGATAGATAGATAGATAGATAGATAGATAGATGATTTATAGGGGAATTAGCTCTCATGATTGTGGAGATGAGTGGACCTACCACAGATCACCTGTAAGCTGGAAATGCAGGTAGCACAGCTCAGTCCAAGTCCCAAAGCCTTAGAATCAGGGGAGATTATGGAATAAAGAAAAGATGTTAATTAATGGGTGGGAGAGAAGTGATGGTACTGGTGTTAAGTCTTGAAGCCCTGAGGCCAAAGAGCCTAAAGTTCTGATATCCACAGGCAAAAGAAGAGTATGTCTGTGCCCCCAGGAGAGAAAAAAGAAATCCTTGTTTCTACCTCTTTGTTCTGGACCCCAGGCTGATAGGGTGATGGCTGCTCACATCAAAGGCAGATTTTTCCCACTCAGTCTACTAACTCACAATACCTTCGTGTATGGAAACATCCTCGCAGATACACTCAAATGTAATGCTTTACTAGTCCCCTAAGTATTCCTTAATCCAGTCTTAAGAAAGACTGAAGGTCTATGCCAAGAGCATAAGCCATGCAGAACGGTGGAGGTGTTTTCCTCTAAGCCACTGAGAGCCACCAAGTGAGGCTAAATAGGGAATTAGTAGGAACATATCTGTCCTGTCAAGGGATCCTAATGGTGAAGGTATGGAATATGAACTGGATGATGAAGGTAAAACCAAAAGCAGAAGCCAGAGAGACAATGAAGACCAAACTTACTGCATTAGCCAAGAGGTGACTAGAAATATATGACTTAAATAACATTTCTGAATTAAAATCTGGAGAATTTAGGAATCAATTTAACATTTGGGTTGAGGGAGGTAAGGAAATAACAGATGGTCTCAGTGGTGTTGTAGTAAATTTTCAAAAAAACTAGCTCTCTAAAAAAAATGATTATGCATATATACCATTACCTGTTTATTATTTTACTGATATCAAGCAGAGTATGTAACTTATAAGTAATAATAATACTATTCAGTATTCTTTATTGTAAATTCCAGAGCCAAACGATTCTCACAGAATGATTTCATTGATTTGTGCTGAACTCATGTACCTATAGCTAACCTGGTATTGTAATTCCACCATGGTTTCACAAATACCATTGTATTCAAATCTTCTCTTTACCTAGCAAGATGACTTTCACTAAATCTTCACGTGGCCTACTGTTGCACTATTTCTCGCCCTCATACAGTATTCATTAAGCTGAAACCTAAATCTTGGCCTCAGCACTAGATGTGACACACTTGTAAGTGTAACTTGCATTATTAACATTTTCTCCATCACTTTCTTAAGCCTAGACAACCAACAAACAAACATAAAGTCCTAATTTGTAGCATATGCTGGTTTCCATGGTGGTAATGCTCCCCTTCTGACTGATTGTAAGCTACCATGCCACATTGTTAGGGAATTGGAAAGAAATGCATAGAAATACTCCCATTGTATTGTGTTTAAAAATACACAGGTACAATAAACTCAAGAGAAGAAAAAAGTAAAATCATTGAGGAATGGTAATTTTAAGTATTTACCACCTTTGGTTTTAATGTAATTTATTAAATTATGGTTTTATATAGTTTAACTTTAATAATAGCTGCGCTTAGCAACTGGTTTACAAATTCTAAGAATTTTAGCAAAATTGGCTGTGTGAGCTGGCTCCAGCACACCACTACTCCCAGGTGTTCTGGCTTGAGTGATAGGTGAAACTCAAGAATGAAGGAGTGTGCAATTTATACTAGATTTAAACATGGCATCAGAAAAATATAGTTATCCTTTTAAACGTGTGTAGTAGTTTTAACTCAATTCATTTATCAATATTACCATAGATGAGGCTGTCCATGTTGGCATGGTACCTACATTGTAATAAAGGCCCAATTTCTTTTATGCCATAAAATTTCATAATGCAAACTGGCTTCATGGTCTGAAATGAGCTCCAGCTATTATATCTACTTTTCAGCCAGCATAAAGGAAGAAATAAGTGAAAAAAAGTCAATTCCTTTTATTTAAGATATTTCTAAGCCAGATATGGTGGTACACACCTATAATCCCAGTACTTGGGAGGCTGAGACAAGAAGATCCCAGGTTCAAGACAAGCCTCTGCAACTTAGAGTGAGACCCTCAGTAACTTAGGAAGACCCTGTTTCAAACTGCAAAAAAAAATAGGGCTAGGGGTGTAGCTCAGAGTTAGAATGTCCCCAGTACCAATAAAAAAGAAAGAAGAAAAGGAGAGAAAAAAGAAAAAGAAAGAATATACTTCTAGAACATAGCAGAATTATTTTCATTTAAATAGCATCAGCCAAAACACAGTCACATGATACTTCTAGATTTAGTGAAGACTAGAGAATTTAGTGTTTTAGTTGGATAACAATGCCTGGCTATACATCAAGATTCACATGACAAAGAATAAACAAATTAATGAATACTGGCTGTTTTCAGTCTCTACCTCAAGGTCTTAGGCCTAAATCTCCTTTTTTTTCATCTTGGCTTGCCATTGGCAATGAGAAGAGGACACAATTTACCTTAAAATAAGCAAACTCATTCTGAGAAGGACATTTTAGGAACTGAAATGTGTTCTGCTGAGTCCAAACTGGCCTGCCATCATCCTACCTAGCATGGGCTGTGCCCCAAATAGGCTGGAGACATTTTCTCCTCATTATCACCTTGTTAAGCTGCACGTCTCAACCCCCTGCCTCTGAGGCATGTTCTGGGATCTTAACGAGGTGATAATGAGGAGAGAAATGATGTGGCAGTCCTTGGTCTGGTCTAGTCCTCACAGTTCTGAGGAAACTGAGCTTTAATTAAAAATACTTAGCTTTGATATAAAACTTCGAGAAGACATATTTTTGAGGTTCGTAAACAAGAATGCATATCTGTGAGATGTCTTTCTCCCATCATGCCCACAAAGAGATGTGCTTCCTTGAAAGAAATGAAGAATTACAACTCAAGTGTCAAAGTAGAACAGGTAAAGGCAAGGGAATTGGGAGAAGAATGGAAGAAAAAGAAGTCCAGGTGTTAGACATCTACCATGCAGAACATCTAGATTTTTCCTCCATTTCCATCTGATCATTGATGTCTTGTAGCTACATTTCCTGTCTACAGGAAAAGTATTTTATTATGTCTACATATTTGGTCCATTTATGCCACTTCAACTTATACAAACCAGATAATTCATTCACAATGTAAAGTGTTTCTACTATATTATTTGAGTAGCATATATATATTCATTCCACACTGGTTAAATTGGAGGGATTGCTGTATTTCTTTCATATGTAACTTTGGTTGTTTGCTAAATATAAAGGATAAAAACCACTGCAAACATCTTCATCATCATTATTGTTATTAAGTTTGCCACAGAGGGTTTTGTGAAGGCTTGGCACCCGGGAGTAGAGTATCTGCCTGCCCCTTAACACTGCTGCCTGTCAGAATCAGCTACAGAGTTTTACAACAATACCAGTGTCTGGGTTCTATAACCAGGGGTTTTTATTTAACTGATTTGAAGCAGGTCCTGGACATCAATCATATTTCATAGGCTTCCTACATGATACCAGTAAATATTTAAGGTTACGAACAACTAATCTAGATAGTTTCACACTTTCATCCTACAGAGATAAAAGCAAAATCTAGAGAAATTAAATGATTTACTTAAGGTTAGGTGATTAGTTAGTAGAGCTCTAGTACTAGAGTCCAGTCTTCTCATTCAAGTGTTTTGGGAGGGGAGGAGAGGGACCAAAAATAATTGGAGTGGAACAATATTTCTATATCCAGAATTTTATAATTTTCTTTTTTTTTTTCAGTTATGCTATCCGTTAAAAGTCATGTTACAGCCATCATCATGTAACACAATTTATGATACAAATTCATGGTTCCGTGGTTTGAAGTGCTCAGTCATCTGGGTTTCCCCATAAATTTTAGAATTCTTTTTAAAGATATTCTGATATTTCAAAAGAAGAAATGTCAAGTCTTACCCTTAGAAACACTGTTATTTAATAAAGCTCTAATAAGGGACATATGATAATAACAAAGTAGTAAAAGAAGGGGAAGATCAATATTCCCTAAATAGAAGGTAGATCAAACCTGGATCTAAAAAACTGCTGTATTCATTTTATCTATAATACGTTCTTGTTTGTGTTTCTATTTTCTTTCTGTACTTCTAAAATAAAAGTGATACTCTTTAGTCAAATAGCCTCTTAACGGAGTACAGGAGATTTAGAAATCAACCCACTTCATTAACATTGAAGGATGAGGAAATATATCAGTAAATACTTGCGTTTAAATAGTCTTTCTTCTCAAGGTGCCCAAATACTTTCCTAACTTTTAGGTGCTTTTAGGTTGTCTCAACGAGATAATTTTAAAAAGAAAGAAGCTATTGCCACCATGTTACATACGATGACACCAAGGGCTCCTCTATGCTTGAAGCAAAGCATTGGATCACAGCCCAGAAGAATGGTCACCACTGTTTCCCAGTGGCTGTCTGTCTTCTTGACAAATTCTGACCACCCAACAGCCCATTTGGCTGTGGTGAACATAGAGGGAAGAAGAGAAATGACCAAAACCCACCATGCTGACACACAGTCACGCCACAGTCCATTTGTTCATTTGTGCTTACAGTCTGAAGCAAACGGAGTTTAAGGAACTTTCCCAAGGCTTATTCCTCATAAAGGATACATTCACTTCTGAACCTGTCGACGTGGCCACATCGTTTACTTGATGAAGCAATGCCATGGACAATCACACTTTATTATTGGAAAGTCAAAACACCTTTCCCAGTGTCATCATGAGCTCAGTCCCTCACTGTCAGTGTCATGGTCACTCTTCCTTCTGCACTCAAGTCCCAGGACAGTGTTCTTCTGTCAAAACTAAACTATTTATCAATAGGAAACTTTCAAGATTGTGAAGGCATGAATTGTTTTGCCAATACCTATCTTCATTTCTTTTGTTAATTTAATTTCCAATTTTCTAGAAATTTGGATTAAAATGGAAAAAACAGGATTTCTGACTCTTTTATTGGCATGTGGAAGTGGGAGATCACTTCTAAAGCAAGTATGCATGTTCTAGTTTGTCTTTTATTCATGGGGAAACATAGGAGCAAGGATTATTCTAAGTAGTAAATTATCAAAGAAGTCTTTATACTTTCTTTAATAATCATATTTTACTTGTGAATGTGCTATATTATTTTTTATTCTCTGAGCTTTCATCAAGAAATTGTGAAGAAAAAAATATAAAATTACATCCTTGTCAGGAAGGGGAAAACTTAAAAATTCCCTAGGATGCTATACACTGATGATTAGTGAATCTCCATGGATAATTTATTTTTCTAAATAGGTCTCATGCTTTAAAGCCGTTTTTTCTTTCTTAAATGAGTATAAAATAGACTTGACAGCCACAAAGTCTAGCCCAAGTCTAGAGAAACAGCTGTTCTTTTGGAAACCCATTTCTATTAAAGATGAATTTACTATAATTTCTCATCGGAAAAAAAATAAAATGATAAGATTTAATTGAAGCACATATTCAGATTTTTTAAATAGCCAATTATTCTAACAGGTGCAGATCAAAAGCCAGGCCCACAAATTAGAATATTGTACAAGTTTCTCTAGCAAATGTATAATCTATAGGTTATTTCATTGTTTAAGAGACTGGGATTGAACATATAGTTCAATCCAATCCATAGATCATCATGAAGTCCTGCACATGTTACTCTTAATATCAGCTCAAGCATGAAAGATGAAATAAAAACGGCATCAGAGGTAGGGTGTCAGATATTTGATTTCTAATCCTAAATTGGTCACTAAAGAGATGTGTGGCCCTAGGCAAATTACTGCACCTCTGTTGGCCTTAGAATCCTTATCTATAAAACGTGAAAGTTGCACTGAGAAACTTTTAAAGTCACTTCCGGTTCCATGGGTTTTATACCTAGGAGGAGGGATGACAGATGCCTTCGAGTAAGATGCTCAAGGTTTTACAGTGGAATCAACCCTAGAATCATCCTCTCCCTTGCCTTTCATTATGCCCTTTCTTCCCCCGATGCTCTCCTGCACACTATTAGGAAATAAAGTTGAGGGAGAAAGCAAGGATCCTGTTGCATGCAAAAAGCAGATCTGCCAGTGTGGTAAAGGGTCAGGTTAAGTGGAGCCTTTGCTGATAATATCAGATTATAGTTTAATTAGATGTCAAGTCCTAAGTCTATGAAGCTGAAATGATAAAGAACAGGCTATTAACTGTCCCAATTACAGGGCCCCAAGTATCTCTTAATTTATGTCCTGATAATCGCCTGGTAATTCTCTGGATGCTGCCGCAGCATAAACATTCCAATTCCTCTCCTGCTTCCCGTGGATTTGTTCTCCAGCAATCTCTGAGTTTTTTTGTTTTCCCCCCATTATGCTCAGCCCAGCTTATTTAGAGCAACCGCCTTACCTCACAGCCAAACCGCCGGCCTCAGCTGGGGCACAGGGTATGGGCGATGGCTCATCTGCAGCAGAGCCGTTGGTGGAAGTGTGGCCAATTAGTCACACGTTTGGTGTTCTAATTAGGCGAGGCTGAGACTTTGGAAAATGTGCTGTTGATTTAGGTACTTCCTCAAACAATGCTAAATTGTGTTATGTGAAATTCAATTAGTCTTTTTTTCTAAACGTTTCCACATCTGTTCTTCTTTAAGCATAAAGTGATGAGGAGAGAAAGAGAAGTGAAAAGCCAGAGTCTCCACTGGTGAAATATGTTAGGCCTTAGGGACCAGCCCTTTCCCCAGCTTTTGACCCTGAACAGTGATATACAGGAAGGAACAAAGTTGGAGAGCTATCATGGTGAAGCCCTTTTAAATAAATCATTATAGAAGAAATACTGCAACCGCACGGGAATGTAATCTCGGATGATGGCCATAAACTTAGCTTTGTTTGAAAATGGATGGCAATGAGGGAGGAACCATTAAGAAGTAAATGATTATAAATTCTGCCTTTAAGGTAGTATTTGTGGTCATTCTGGTTATATTTTTAAAAAGTCCTTTAAAAACTCCTTTGGTTTAATATTTCATGTCCAGGTCCAGTGTAATGGGCCTTTGTCTTCTCCTATCTATTGAAATTTTCCATATAAAATTGAGAACAGCCTGAAATCCCCAAACACTTGGGGATAAAAAAAAAAAAAGATGACGAAAATGAAGACGTTGAAGCTGTTTCCACTTGCTCTGAAGTGTTTCGTGGTTTCCATTTGTACCGCTGATGGCACCACACAGTGGCATATTGCTTTGATCCTGGAGCTCTGTCTCGAGTTGCTCCAACTGTAAGCTCCTGGCTCTCCTCTTTGCTGGAGATGCTGTATTATTGCTTCATCGCATCTTTTAATTCTAGCACCCACCCAGCAGCACATTTAACACCAGGTCCATTGTGTGCTTTTACATTGTATTGCACTGGGTATATCTACTGACTTCACCATGAGACCAAATGGCAATATCTTTTCACTGAAGTGGCATGGCTCAAAACCGCAGGCGTCCAAAGGTGAAGGTGTACATGCATTTGAGCCTTGTTTCTGTTATCACCTTTTCAGTGACTAACATTTCAAAACCTTATCTGTGGCTGGCAGGCCATGTTTCAGTTTTGTCAGAGCCCGGATATAGATTGTGTGGTTTTCTGATGATATATCTCTATAAGATTTGTGGAATGCTAACGATGGAGTTGTCAACGCTACTTTATGGCACCTTGGTGCATGTCAGAAAATAAAAATATTTTCAGAAGTGATAGCACTATTTTGACTGATGACAGGTTCTTTTAAAACACTTATTTAAATATTAAAGATTCAAGAAAAGAAACCAAAATAAGACATTATGCATAAACAAGATGATTTATCTGGTGTCTGTGACTCTCAATAAGAGAAAGGAAGACTGGAAAATTAAAATGATAACATTTTAAAAGCTAATCTAGGTTTGTAGTTTTCACTAATCAAAAAGAATTCTTAATTTGACTACCCTATTTATTTTTCATTCACTACATATACTCCTCTGAAAACCAACAACAGATACTGGCATATGGTAAACAAAATAAAAAATTCAATTTAATATATTTAAATAAAATAAAATGTCACTTCTATAGTTTTCAGCATAAGATCACAATTCTATATATAGAGATGACAAGAATAGATGTCAAGAAATAAATCACTCCCCTTTTACCTATAGAGGATAGCTATAAGCCTTAAATTTTTATAACACTGTAAAGTGTGATTTTTCAGGAATATTCATCAGGAATTATAGCATATTTTCTCTTATTATATTTTTCCATATGAAAGATTATAATATGGCAGGCACTTTTAGGAGAAAATTTGCTTTAATCCCTCAACTTATTTTTACCTGCTTTATTTGTGACAGTAAAGTTGAATTAATAAGACATTAATTCCACAGAGTAACATTCTTTAATTTTAAAAAATTCTCTATTAAATATTTTAAACATCTAGATAACTAAGACGAATATTGCTACAAGGGAGGATTGAAGTCACTGACTAAGTCAAATAAGTCTTGTCTTCTCCTGCTCAATTCCTACAATTCTTAGATCATTTAAACAAAATCACTGTGAATGTGTCTACTTGGCTGGTCTGAATAAAACTAGCCCTTGTTACCCTGCTTCCTATTGGCAATACCAGGATCACAGCTTAACAACAAAACAAAATAAGAAAATCTGCTCACACTCTCAGAATGTGGCTCACACCCACATTCTGTGGTCATATGTGCTGTGATTAATATATGAGAGTAACATGTACTTATCACAAGCACAGATTCAAAATCATCCTTCCCTCGAACATGCCAGTCTTTGGGAAAAATATCATTTTAATGTATACTAAGTTCATGTATCAGATAGCAAATGTCTACGATGATTCTCTCTGGGTTTAGTTCAAATAAAAATAAAAGGCCATATAATGGTGACACATCTCTGGGGAAAGACGGGGTGCAGAGCTGCAGATGTTGCCACTTTCAGACGGCCCCTTGCCTGCAGAGAGCTGTGCTTGCTCAGCTGAGGGACTGTTCTTATTTTCACAGGCTGGTGTTCAGTTACTTTCGATGCATGTCACAAAGTGTTTATCTCAGCTGACTCAGGGCTGGTCTTGTGCTGGGCTACACCTGGCTCAGGGGTTATCTTATATTTTGATAGACAAGATGTAATGTTCTGTTTTTCTTATTACCAGATGCTTTAAATGGTGAATGATACTAAGAAACAGTATAGGTAGCTCAATGGCATTTATAAATAGGATCTTGAAACTAATCATTTTGGCTTTTAAAGACTTTTCTATTGCTCTCCTAAACTCCTAAACTCTTATTTTCTTTTTTTTTTTTTTTTTTGCGGTACTAGGGATTGAACTCAGGGGCGTTCTACCTCCGAGCTACACCCCCAGCCCTAGTTTTTATTCTTTATTTTGAAACCGGGTCTCACTAAGTTGCAGAGTGCCTCACTAGGTAGCTGAGGCTGGCCGCGAACCCGGATCCTCCGGTCTCAGCCTCCCGAATGCTGGGATTA
>PVLC010023624.1:6496-25555 GCA_004027655.1 Graphiurus murinus | reverse complement strand
CCCAGCATTCGGGAGGCTGAGACCGGAGGATCCGGGTTCGCAGCCAGCCTCAGCTACCTAGTGAGGCACTCCGCAACTTAGTGAGACCCGGTTTCAAAATAAAGAATAAAAAAACTAGGGCTGGAGGTGTAGCTCGGAGGTAGAATGCCCCTGAGTTCAATCCCCAGTACCGCAAAAAAAAAAAAAAAAAAAAAAAAAATTAAAAAAAAAAAAATTTTTACTTTGAAACAGGGTCTCTCTAGGTTGCGGAAGCTGTCCTCGAACCCATGATCCTCCTGTCTCAGCCTCCCAAATACTGGAATTGCAGGTGCGCACCACCCTGCATGACTCACCAGTATACATTTGAATATCCATGTAGCTGTAACAAAAGTAGACAGATAAACAGATAGGTTAAAAGGATTCCGTGACAAATTATTTTGAGAAAAATACATGAAAAGTATGCTGTAACTGTCTATTTTCCGGGGAGGGGTAATGGGAATTGAACCTAGAGGCATTATATCTCTGAGCTACACCCTCAGTTCTATTTATTTATTTATTTTGTTTTGAAACAGGGTCTCGCTAGGTTGATGTGTCTAAGTTGCTGAGACTGGTCTTGAACCTGCGATCCTCCTTGTCTCAACCTCCCAGGTACTGGGATTACAGGTTTGCGACACCACGCCAGGTTTATAATTGTCTATTAAAAAGAAATATGTACATGCTTTTTATTTTCAGACTCTGGAGAGGGATATCTGGTTGGATTAAGGAGTAGGTGTAGAGAAGTGGGAGCATTCAAATGAAAAATTTAAAAAACATGTTTCCACATAGACCTGTAATTTAGCCATCCAAGCAAATTAAGTGTATTCTGTAATTATGCTTAGGTCAATTCCGGTTACACAAATTAAAACCTTAACAGAGGAAAGGGAATTCCAAGAAATACTCTATATCCAATTAATTATAGCTTTATTCGGGTGATGGAACTCAGGGGGGATAGTTTTTATTGCTCTATTTTCGTAATGATAGATCATGGATACTTAATAACTGAAACTTTCAGTGTTTTTTCATAAGCTATCATAAAGTGATGTCATGACAATATTTGAAAGAAGATGACATATTTTTTCCTCCATTGTAGGGAAAACATTCATGGTTGCTTTTTCAGGTCATTGAATGAGACCAGGGTCCAACTTCATAGCATTTTGGTGATTCAACTACAAGTTCTTTCGTTGGCTTACTGGAACCATACAATTCTGCCTCAGCAATTTCTAGTAGACCAAAATGAATAGAAACTTCTCTCGTGAATTGCTTTCTTCCTGGGCATGGGGTGGGGAGGTATTAGAACTGTTTTGTTATTTAACACCTGAACCCAGGCTGGTTCGGAACGTTTTCTTCCGAGGACACTGGATGCAGTTGCCCAACGGTGACACTGGGTTATTTGATTTTGTTATATCAAAGCCAGAGCCTGAGTGTGTGTGTGTGTATAGAAAATAATAAACCAAATGTGGCAAAACAGGAAGGTATGTAAATGTTCATTAATTTTTTTCTTAACTTTTCTGAGGTTTGAAAAATTTCAAAATGAAAATTTGACATTTAACTAGTTTCTAGTATCAAATGCCCCCTGGGATTTTGGTTGGCTGGGCAGCAGCATCTAAGTCTTTGGTGGGTAGATGATCTTTAAGAATCCTCCCGAAAGCTGGGTGTGCGGAAGCATACCTATAATCCTGGTACTTGGGAGGTTGAGACAGGAGGATTACAGATTCAAGTCAGCAATGAGTAGACAATGAGTAGGGTCAGCAACTTAGTGAGACCCTGTATGACAAAAAAAAAAAAAAAAAATAGGCCAAGCATGGTGGTATATTCCTATAATCTCAGTTCAATGGCAGTTTCAAGACAAGACTCAGTAATTTAGCCAGATCTTCAGCAACTGAGCAAAACCCTGTTTCAAAATAAAAGATAGTAGCCGGGCGTGGTGGCGCACGCTTGTAATCTCAGCATTCCGGAGGCTGAGACCGGAGGATCCGGGTTCGCGGCCAGCCTCAGCTACCTAGTGAGGCACTCCGCAACTTAGTGAGACTCGGTTTCAAAATAAAGAATAAAAAATGGGGCTGGGGGTATAGCTCGGAGGTAGAATGCCCCTGAGTTCAATCCCCAGTACCGCCAAAAAAAAAAAACCAAAAAAATAAAAGATAGTAAAGGACTGGGGGTGTAGCTCAGAGGTAGAATGCCCCTGTATTCATTTCTACTACCAAAAATAAATAAATAAATAAATAAATAAATAAATAAATAAATAAATAAATAAATAAATAAATAAATAAATAAACAAACAAAATAAAGCTGGATATAGTGCACACACTTGTAAACCCAGTGCATGGGAGGCTGAGACAGGAGGATCTCAGGTTCACAGCCAGCCTCAGCAATTTAGTGAGTCCTCTGCAAATTGGTGAGACCCTGTTTCAAAATAAAAATGAATATAGGATTGGGGTTGTAGCTAGGAGGTAAAATGTCCCTGGATTTAATGCCTAGTACAACAACAACAAAAAAAAGTTGGGGGTGTAACCTCAGGGGTAGAATACCTCAAGGGTTCATCCCCAGTAACACACACACACACACATACACACACACACACACACACACACACACAGTGGCAAAATGCCTGAAAATTCAACAATTGGCTTTAGCACACTCTAGCACAGCATGAAGCAGGAGAATTAGCTCAGAAGAATCATCACAGGTTCAGACTGGAGAAGCCCACTGACTTGAGGTAGGAGAGAACAGTGAGGAACAAGAAAGGGTTCTCAGCCAAATTTAACACAAATGGGAGTGGAATAAAGAGCAGAACTTCTTATATGATCCCATTTCATGACACACCACCGCTCCACCCACCTGAATACTGAGCAAGGCTCACACTCATTGCCTTATTTCTTTCCATACACAAATCAGGGTGGTGTAAGGCGAAGTCTCCCAGGAACTACTAGGAAGATTTTCTTTCTTGAGAAATCAGAACTGAAATCCACATGTCCTTGGGTAGGACATTATGTGGATGGAATACTAGACCAATCAAAGATAAGACCATGAACCACCCCAAATAGCTGGATTATAAAAACAATAGTACTAGCCGGGTGTGGTGGTGTGTGCTTGTAATCCCAGGACTTGGGAGGCTGAAACAGGAGGATTGCAGGTTCATGACCAGTCTCAGCAACTTAGTGAGCCCCTTTGCAACTTATTTTGACCCCGTTTCAAAATAGAAAATAGGGCTGGAGGTGTAGCTCGGAGATAAATGCCCGAGTGTTCAACTTCAAGCAGGAAAAAAAAAAAATCAGATTAGAGGTGTAGTTTGGATGTAGAATGCCTCTGGATTCAATCCCCAACACACACACACACACACACACACACACACACACACACACACACACACACACAAGGTACTGCATAAATGTGTACAATTTCTATATTTTTATGTATCAGTTTAAAAATAAATAAAAATGCCCATATTTATAGTTTATTTTTGTGTTATTTCCATTCATAGAAATTCTCCAGACTTTGAGATCTGTGTATTATAGGAAGTGTCAACAGAACACATCTTTACCCTGAAGGGGAAAGAAAAAACAATACCCTCAGATTTATTGTTTTCAATTTCCTATTATACTGGGTACCTGGTAGATCCTATATCTCTAAGATATTACTCAATTTATTTAAGAAGTATTAATAAACCAGGCATGGTGGCACATGCTTGTGATCTCAATACCTGGGAGGCTGAGACAGGAGGATCACAGGTTCATGGCCAGCCTCAGCAACCCCTTGAGGTCTTCTGCAACTTAGTGAGACCTTGTTTCAAAATACAAAAACACAAAGTCCGGCTAGGGTGTAGGTTAGAAGTATTATGCCCCTGGTTTCAATCCTCAATACCACTTCCACTCTAAAAAAAAGCATAAATGATCAGCTTATTTTATTAACGTGTGTGTGCATGCATGCGTGCATGCGTGCATGTGTGTATGCATACTAGGGATTGAATCCAGGGGCATTCTACCTTCAAGTTACACCCCAGCCCTATTTTATTTTTTATTTGAAAACAGGGTCTTGCAAAGTTGCTGAGAGCCTCGTTAAATTGCTGGGGCTGGCTTCAAACCTGCAATCTCCTGTCTCAGCCTCCCAAATACTGGTATTACAAGCATGCACCAGCATGTCCGTCTTGTTTTTTGTTTTGAAACAGAGTCTTGCTAAGTTGCCAAAGGTCTCGCTAAGTTACTGAGTCTGGCCACAAACCTGTTATCCTCCTGTCTCAGTCTCCCATCTACTATGATTACAGGCATGTGGTGTACTACTTTTAAATATTAAAAATAATCCTCACCCACCCACATTCAAATTATTGTTTACTGCTTGAATAGCACACTTATGTGGCAAACTATCTGCCCAGGAATCCTAAATTTTCAGTTAGACACAAGTTTAGGGAACACTGGAGTGTTGTGGTGGGCAATGGCACTCACTGGGTGACTTATCACTGGCCACTCTAATAAGTTCCCCTTTTTTTTTTTTAAGTATGTTGTTACTGGAATAATGTTTTATATTAGGCTGTTTACGTTTTATTAAGTTTCCCATGTGTGCCAACTTCCGTAAGCCTGCAACAATTATTTTTGTTTATTTCTAACAAACTTTTCCTGTGCTTGCCCAGGGCTCAAGCTTGTCTGAGGAGCTCCTGATGGGTTGCTGCTCTGTGTCTCTGCTTGCTCCTCTCATTTCCCTCCTTATATCAGAGATGTGTCCTCTATTGCTCCCACTTTCTCTGAAACTATATAGGTTTTCTTATGAGAGTCAAAAGTTTCACTAACATCTCAGTTAGTACATCTTAAAAAAATCCTTGTATAATAATTATCATGGAAATCACATGAGATTCCTGGTAGCCTACAACATTTAAATTTTCGTGGTTGCCTAAAAGAAAAACAGCCCACTATTTATTCATTCTTCATTGTTTTGAATTTAATTTTATAGAAGAAATATTCTTTTGTTCATAACTTCAAGAAGTGTTACAAAGTTTCTAATTTAAAAATCAAAACAAAACAAAACTGCAAGCCAGGTGTGGTGGTGCGCACTTGTAATCCCAGTACTTGGGAGGCTGAGACCGGAGGATCCGGGTTCACGGCCAGTTTCAGCTACTTAGTGAGGCCCTCTGCAACTTAGTGAGACCCTGTTTCAAAAATAAAGAATAAGAATTAGGGCTGGGAGTGTATTGGAAGAAGAATACCCCTGGGTTCAATCCGTAGTACTGAAAAAAAGAAAAAAAAAAAAAAAGAAAGAAAAATTCTCTTACCCTTTTTCTTCCCCATATTCTGGAGACACAATCAGCACAATCAGCAAGACATGAATCATGGATTTTTTTGTGTGTGTGTGATGCTGAGAATTTGCCCAGGGAAATTCTACCTCTGTGCTACACTCCATGCCCTATTTTATTTTTTATTTGGAAAAAAGGTCTCACTGAGTTGCTGAGAGCCTCACTCAGTTGCTGAGGAAGGCTTTGAACCTGCAATCCTCTTGTCTCAGCCTCACAAGTACTGAGACTGCAAGTGTACACCACCAAGCCCGGCTAAAGTATCTATCATCTTGACTAAACAAACAGTTCCTTATACAAAACTCTAAAATCAAACTGCTTCATCTGTGAGAAATCTTTGCTTTGTTCACTCATGTAACATAAATTTCTAGTATATAGTGATCACTTAATAAATATTTGTTAGCGGTCTTGCTTATTCATTTAACGTCTTTGCAACATGGATTTAATTCTCTAGAGAAGGAAGACAATTAATGTTAATTAATTCAGGTAATGATCAATGCTGTAAAGAAAATAATGTAGGGTAAGAGGTAAAAGAGTGAGAGAGTAAGGATAGAATGTTTTGGGAAGGACTTTCTTTGTGGAGTTGAGACTGAGAAAGAAAGGGGGGAAGGGAAAGAAATGAAAGAATATAGCTGGGCATAGTGGTGCATGCCTGTAATCCCAGTACTTGTGAGGCTGAGACAGGAAGATTGCAGCTTTAAGACCAGCCTCAGAAACTTAGCAAAAGCCTGTTTAAAATAAATAAATAAATAAATAAATAAATAAATAAATAAATAAATAAATAAATAAAAAGACTGGGGGTATAGCCAGGAGGTAGAATGCCCCTGGGTTCAATCCCCAGTACCACAAAAACAAAACAAAACAAGCAATGTGAGCCCTTGAAGCTTATATAGAATATGGGGTGCATAAGGGGTTGGTTTATTTGAGAAATCAGTTGGCTCTGATGGAAGCTATGGAAAAACACTGCAAAGAAATGATGAAGGGAGAGACTACGTGGACCCAAGAGACTGGTAAAGGCTGGCTTCATTCACAACATATGTGAGCAGAGTTCATTGTAGTCAAGAAGGGAAACTAATGTATTAATTCAGAAGTATGAAGAAGACTGAATTGAGGAAGTTAAGTTTTCATTTTTATCAAACAATTCACCATTGACCAAGATTTCATATTAATGTACCTCTAGTCATAAAACAAATCAAATTACCCAAAAACATCAATGAAAATGTGGTTTGGGTGTAAAGGGCATTTGTATATTTGTATTTGTGATGGATATTCATGTGTTTTCTATAAGCTTTGTTCTTTTTTTTTTTTTGCGGTACTGGGGATTGAACTCAGGGGCATTCTACCTCCAAGCTATACCAACAGCCTTATTTTTTATTCTTTATTTTGAAACAGGGTCTCACTAAGTTGAGGAGTGCCTCACTAGGTAGCTGAGGCTGGCTGTGACCCAGATCCCAGATCCTCCTGTCTCAGCCTCCCAAATGCTGGGATTACAAGGGTGCACCACCACCCCCGGCAGAAGCTTTGTTCTTAAAGACGTGAAGTATGTCACACTCTTCTTCCAGGTCTGCAAACTACTATAGACCCAGAAACTAGAATCTCTGCCTCTCCTTCCACAACCCATAATCAGCTTCCCCAGGAGGACAAGGATCCTATATTCTCAGAGGAAATTCACATGCATAGTTCCTGGGCTAAAATTCATTGTTATTTGAAGTTCTGAATCTTGACATCAGATGTAGGAATAGCTTTTAGCTTCAGGAATTCTCCAGGCCAAAGAATAATGATAAGGGCCAAGGAAATTACACCACCGACTGTAATCTCCCTCCACCCACTCCCTTTTCTTAAGTAAAAAAATCCACTAGTATCTCTGATATGTGGAATGGCCACATAGCTCTTCTATCTGAAACTGGAATCACAATACAGGGTAATCGTTAGCTGATTAAAGAATGTTCCTTAGGATGAACACAAAGCTCATTAAAACACTCACTTAGTAAAAACAACAAAAGACTTAGTCACATAAGGTTTAATCTATTTTTTAATTAAAAATGTTATTACGCAAATATGTGAATCCATTTCTTGAAAATAGTTTTCCATTAAATTTCCATTCATTGCTTCTTTTGAGAAAGTGAGTTTCATTTTCACAATTTTGTCAGCCTTCCCCTTCCCCTCTGGTCAACCTTAGTCATGGGACTCTGAAGACTTTTAGGGAGAGGCAGTCCCAGGTAGAAAGAATATGTTGCTTGGGTTTTCAATAGTTTGAACTATTGCTACTCATGATTTTGAGCATGTTGGCTTCACTTCTGTCTCAGTAAAATAAAACAAAAGCATCAACCTCTTACAGTTAAAGGCTAATCGATGCAATAGAGAGAAAACATTTGGAAGGCTGGGATCCTGGGTTCAACTCCCAGTAGTGCAACAACAGAGGGGGGGGGGGAGGAGAAAGCATTTGAAACTTATTTTTGGAGATAGCAAATATACAATATATTATTACTTTTATTTATTTATTTTTGTTATTAATTGGTGCATTGTAATCATACATCTTTCTTAGATACAAGCTAATAAAGGCATATATGCACACATTTCTCATTTAACCCCTTCCCCAATTCCCACCCCACTCCCTCCCCCTCGATCCTTCTCAAGTTCAGTTTAGTGATTAACTTTGATATATTTGTGAAAGTACATCATGTGCATTAGGGTGCGCCCCCCCCGTCCGCTGACCCCCCCATCCATTATCTTCAGTTAAGTCAATTTCTTTGCTTATCTAGGGTTTCTCCTTTTTCATCTGGAGTCCCTCTTACGCCCCATCTTCTCCCTAGCATCTGCATATGAGGGAGAACATATGCTTTTTTACTCTTTGTGACTGACTAATCTCACTTAACATACTGTTTTCCAGTTGCAACCATTTCCCTGCAATGACATGATTTTGTTCTTCTTTATGACCGAGTAAAATTCCATTGTGTACATATCCCAGAGTTTTGTAATCCATTCATCTGTTGATGGGCATCTTGGCTGGTTCCATAGTTTGGCAATTGTGAATTGTGCAGCTATAAACATAGATACACATGCTTTTAAAAGACAGGTAATATTTAAGCCAGGTATGGTGGTGCACACTGTAGTTCCAGTACTCAGGAAGCTGAGACAGGAGGATCACAGATTCGTGGCCAGCCTCAGTAACTTAGTGAGTCCCTGTTTCAAAATAAAATAATAAAATAGGGCTGAGGATATAGCTCAGAGGTAGAATGCCCCTGGTTCCATACATACATAGTACTACAAAAAAAAAAAAAAAAAAAAAAAAGACAGAAGCTGGGCATGGTGGCTCATGCTTGTAATCCCAGCATTCGGGAGGCTGAGACCGGAGGATCCGGGTTCGCGGCCAGCCTCAGCTACCTAGTGAGGCACTCCGCAACTTAGTGAGACTCGGTTTCAAAATAAAGAATAAAAAATAGGGCTGGGGGTATAGCTCGGAGGTAGAATGCCCCTGAGTTCAATCCCCAGTACCGCACCTTTTTTTCTTTTTAAACCATTCTACCACATCCATCAACACAGAATTCAGAATTGTTTCTTGTCATGAGAGGAAAAATTTCCAATTTCACACTTGATTCTGTCCAGGACAAAAGTCCCATTCTCTTAGATACTTTCCAATTTGTCAAAACACAACTAAAATGCAACCTTCTCCATCTTTTCTCATTCTCCACTTGCATGGGTTTTTTGTTTTGTTTTTTTTTTGTTTTTGTTTTTGTTTTTTTCTTATTTTGTACTGGGGATTGAACCCAGGGGCATTCTAACTCTGAGCTAGACCCCCAGCTCCATTTTTTTTCTTTTTATTATTATTATTATTATTATTATTATTATTATTATTATTATTTTTATTTTGAAACAGGATCTCACTAAATTGTTGAAACTGGCCTCGAATCTGAGGTCCTCATGTTTCAGCCTTCCAAGCACTGGGATTACAGGCATGCGCCATTGCACCCAGCTCCAGGTGTGTGTTTTTAACTTCAAGCTCCTATTTGATAATGTTTATCACAACTTAATCTGGAAATCTGAGAAATCAAACCTTTAAATTCTTCCCTATTTTCCATGAATTTTTTGACTTCTATATTCTGTATTTCCTTCTCTTGCTTTATAAGATAAAAAATATATCTGCAATGAGATCACTTGTCTTTCCTTCTTTTAGCTCTTGTCTTTTATCTAACAGAGTATTTCAGAGAAAAACTCTGTCTCTCAACTGAATATAGGAAGCCTAAATTTGTATGTGCTAGGAGACTTCTTCAGCCCCTCCCCCTAGTGTTTACCCCAGAAATGTAATTTAGTTCAGCTCTCAAGAATCTCATAGCATAATTTCTCTGCATAGTTGTAGAGCACTTTTTCCAAGTTATGACTACAGAACAAAATTAGATTTCCTACTTGATCAATAAATGTGTGGCTCAAGATAACATTTAGCACAGATGACTGCTGTATCTTCCCAGTATGTGGGATAATCCCAGGGGTTCCATATCACTGTAGGATTCTTGGAGAGCCTGAGATTCCCTAGGTCTTCCTTAGTCCAGATACCCAAGACTTAGAGTTTCTTAAAGATTATATTTGATCATACCAACAATTTTCCTAAACCAGCAATCTGATTGGCTGTCATAGACTGAAGAACACATGCTTGCCTGTCATTAAGTGGATGTATCCTACGAGGGCCAAAATCTGCATCCTGACTAAGGGTCCACCTTCACAACACTATCAACACATTTTTGCACTTGAAACTTTTTTTTTTTTTTTTTTTTTTTGCGGTACTGGGGATTGAACTCAGGGGCATTCTACCTCTGAGCTACACCCCCAGTCCTATTTCTTTTTTTTTTTTTTTTTTTTTTTTTTTGCGGTACTGGGGATTGAACTCAGGGGCACTCTACCTCCGAGCTATACCCCCAGCCCTATTTTTTATTCTTTATTTTGAAACCGAGTCTCACTAAGTTGCGGAGTGCCTCACTAGGTAGCTGAGGCTGGCCGTGAACCCGGATCCTCCGGTCTCAGCCTCCCAAATGCTGGGATTACAAGCGTGTGCCACCACGCCCGGCTCCCAGTCCTATTTCTTATTCTTTATTTTGAAACCGGGTCTCTCTAAGTTGCGGAGTGCCTCACTAGGTAGCTGAGGGTGGCCGAGAACTCAGATCACCCGGTTTCAGCCTCCCGAATGCTGGGATTACTAGCGTGCGCCACCACGCCCGGCTTGCACTTTGAAATTTAAGATAGCACACCAATGCAAATCACCAGATCACTCAGCCCGCCAGCAATTGTTTTCTATTTTTTGCTTCTCCTATCTTTGTTCTTTATCTAGGCTATATATCTCAATTGCCTACAGAGCTTTGAAAGAATGGTGCTTAGTTTCCAACCCCATAGATGCTGATGTGATTGGTGTGGAAAAGTGGCATGGATATTAGGGTTTTAAAACATTTCTCAGATGACTTTAGAATAGGCAGAATTTGGAGAGGCTGGTAATGTAACTCAGAGGTGAAGTGCTTGCCTAGCACTAGGGAGGCTCTGGATCCAATTCCTGGTACTACAAATGGAATGAAATGAAATAAAATAAAATAAAAATCACCACCAAGTCGAGATTGGTGGCAAACATTTGTAATCCTAGTACTTGGGAGGCTGAGACAGGAGGATCACAGGTTTGCAGCCAGCCTCAGCAACTTAGTGAGACCTCATTTCAGAATAAAAAATAAAAAGGGCTGGCAAAGCTACTCTTCTGATAGAGGACTAATACCTAGGACATACAGAGAACTCAAGAAACTCACAGCTAAGAAAACAAATAACCCAATCAAAAAATGGGCAAAAGACCTAAATAGACACTTCAAAAAGAAGAAATACAAATGACAAATAAATGTATGAGGAAATGCTCCATATCATTAGCAATCAGAGAGATGCAAATCAAAATTACCCTGAGATTTCACCTAACCCCAATCAGAATGGCAATCATCAAAAACATGAACAACAAATGCTGGCGAGGATGTGGAGAAGTGGGAACCCTAATACATTGTTAGTGGGATTGCAGATTAGTGCAACCACTTTGGAAAACAGTATGGAGGATTCTCAGATGAATGGGAATGAATCTACCATATGATCCAGCAATACCACTTCTGGGTATCTACCCAAAAGAATGGAAACCAAACTATCAGACCAATGCATGTGTATCTATGTTTATAGCTGCACAATTCACAATAGTCAAACTATGGAACCAGCCAAGGTGTCCATTAACAGATGAATGGATTACAAAACTATGGGATATGTACAAAATGGAATTTTACTCAGCCATAAAGAAGAACAAAATCATGTCATTTGCAGGGAAATGGATGCAACTGGAAAACATTATGTTGAGTGAGATTAGTCAGTCACAAAGAGTAAAGAAGCATATGTTCTCCCTAATATTCGGATGCTAGGGAGAAGATGGGGCATAAGAGGGACTCCAGATGAAGGAGAAACCTTAGGTGAGCAAAGAATTTGACTTAATGGAAGGTGATGGGGGGAGAGGGGACACCCTAATGCACATGATGTACTTTCACCAACATCAAGTTCAATCACTAAACTGAACCTGAGAAGGAGGGAGGGCGAGGGAGTGGGGCAGGAATTGGGGAAGGGTTAAATGAGAAATGTGTGCATGTATGCCTTTACCAGCTTGTACCTAACAAAGATACATGACTACAATGCACCAATTAAAAAATAAATTAAAAATAAAAAATTCAATGCCCAGTGCCAAAAAAAGGGATCAGAATTTGCAAATCTACTAATGTACATGGAACATCATTTGCGCATCAACTCTGTTATGGGTTGAATCATGTTCCTCTATTCCACTCTCTTACCCTAAAAGATGTTGAAGCCCAAACACCCTATATCTCAGAATGTGGCCTTATTTGGAAATAGGATTATTACTCATTAATGAGTGAAAATTGGGCCGTATTTTCCCCTTTTAGATAGGTTTGTGTGGTGTTGGGGATCAAATTCAACCTTTGCTCATGTTAGGCAAGTGCTTTATCATTGAGCTATATACCCCTAGTCCTAAAATGTGGCCATAGTGTAAGGTGGACTTCTAATTCAATATGACTGGTGCCCTTATTTATTTATTTATTATTTATTTATTTTTTTGCAGTACTAGGTATTGAACTCAGGGGCATTCTACCTCCGAGCTACACCCCCAGCCCTATTTTTTATTCTTTATTTTGAAACATGGTCTCACCAAGTTGCGGAGGGCCTCACTAGGTAGCTGAGGCTGACCTCAAACTGGGATCCTCCTGTCTCAGCCTACCAAATGCTGGGATTACAAGCGTCTGCCACCATGCCCAGCCATTTATTTATTTATTTTTTAAAGCCATATGAAGCCAGTTGCCGTGGCACATGCCTGGAATCCCAGTACTTAGGAGGACTGCAGGTTCCAGGACAACTTCAGCAATGTAATGACACTCTCAACAACCAAGCAAGATCTTGTTTCAAAACAAAAAAATACAAAGGGTTAGGGGTGCATATTGGAAGTAGACATCTCTGGGCTCAATCTCCAGTACTACAAAAAAAAAAAAGTCACAGGAAGAGATAGAGACAGAATAACAAATGAAGATAAAGGCTGAGATACGAGTGTTATATATCAACAAGCCAAGGAATAGCAAAGATTGCAGGCATATCACCAGAATATAAAAAAGAAATGAAGACAATTCTCAGAAGAAACTAGTTTCAGACTTCTACCTAGCCCCCAGAATTATGCAACAATTTATCTCTGTTGGTTAGGCCATCAAGTTTATGGTATTCTGTTATGAAAGCAACAAAAAATAAAAATGTCACTGAGCTACACCCCTGGCCCTAACTGTTTTTTTGTTTTGGTACTGATAATTGAACCTAGGGGCCTTCTAGCTCCAGGCTACTCTCCCAGTCCTATTTTATTTTTTATATGGAAACAGGGTGTCTATAGGTTGCTGAAAGCCTCGCTAAATTGAACCTGAGATTCTCCTGTTTCAGTCTCCCAAGTACTAGAATTACAGGCTGCACCACCATACCTGGCTACCTGACTATTTTTTACTCATTAGTTTTTGCTTTTGTTGCTGGGAATTGAACTCAGGGGCATTTAAGTTACTGAGGCTGTCCTTGAACCTGCAATCCTCCTATCTCAGCCTTCGAAGAACTAGGATTACAGGTGTGTGCCACCACGCCTGACTACTCACTAGTGTTTCTTTTTCTTTTTTCTTTACTTTACTTTTTTTTTTTTTGCAGTGCTACTAGGAATCAAAACTGGGGCCTTGTGCACTCATTAGTTTTTACACAGTTTTTACCTCTTGGCACTCTACCATCACCCACTTTACTAAACTATTTTCTATTGCCCCCTCCTCCGTGTGTGTGTGTGTGTGTGTGTGTGTGTGTGTGTGTGTGTGTGTAGTGTATGTAGTACTGAGGATTGAACCAAAGGGCATTCTACCTCCAAGCTATACCACCAGCTTTTTTTTTTTTTTTTTTTTTTTTGAAACAGGGTCTTGCTAGGTTGCTGAGTCTCACTAAGTTTCTGAGGCTGTCTTCAAACCTGGAATCTTCCTGTCTCAGCCTTCCAAGTATTGGTGTTACAGACCTGTGCCACAAGCTCCAAAAGAATATTTAACATCAGGAGATAAATCTATAATGAGTCATCATTATGTTTTCCTTGGAATATTGGGAGGGAGTTGGGAGCCATTGCTTTGAATTAGTGTTGCAAATAATTACCTCACCTCTGACTCACTAACATAACGTAACCCCTCGCGCCCCCTCACCGTCCCCCTTCTCAGAGCAAAGATGATTTCCCCCAAGCCTTCTTGTGATTTTTTGTGAAGATAAACAATGACTTCCCAATCTTACATATTTTTTTTTAAAAATGGCATTTCAGAAGCAAGTTTTGAAAATTCCAAGAAGTCAATTAAAAATCCATCGCTAAAAGACAAGTAAATAAGACTACAACTTCCCAGACCTCCATGAATCAAAGAAAGCAAATTTCTTCTATTTGCCTTTTGCTTCCTCTTATTCTACCCATCCTAAAGAACTTAGTCTCCACAATGTACCAGGCGTGGTGGTGCGTACCTGTAATTCCAGTACTCAGGATGCTGATACAGGAGGATTGCAGGTTTGAGACTAGCCTCAGCAATTTAACAAGACCTTGTTTCAATGTAAAAAATAAAAAGGTCTAGGGGTGTAGTCAGGAGGTAGAGCACCCCTGGGTTGAATCCCCAGTACCTAATAATAATAATAATAATAATAATAATAATAATAATGCTTTCTTCACTTCTTTTAGAAATTAGCTTGCACTTTTGGTAAAATTGGACTACTGGACCACAGTTCTACCTGCTTATGCTTCTCAGAATATACAATCCTGTTCCGAAGCAATAGGATTAAAGATCAAGCTTGCTTTTTTTCTTATGGTACTGGGAATGGAATCCAGAGGCATTCTACCTCTGAGCTACACCCCAGCCCTATTTTATTTTAATTTTTTATTTGGAAACAGGATCTCACTAAGTTGCTGAGAGGCTCGCTAAATTGTTGATGTTGGTCTTAATCCTAGGATCTTCTTGTCTCAGCCTCCCAAGTACTGGTATTACAGTTATGCTCCACCACATCTGGCTCAAGCTTGCTTTTTGACATGAAGATCTACTATTCAATTCCTTGTGCTTATTACTTGTTAGATACTTAACAGTTATGTGATTTTAGGAAAATTAAATCAGGTCTCTGAGCATCAGTTTCTACACTTAAGCAGTAGGATGAATACATACTTATAGGTTGCTAGGAACAATGGGAGATAAAGATGGTAAACCTTTCACATAAAAATCTTTCTAAGATGGTTGTGGTGGCGCACGCTTTTAATCCCAGTACTTGGGAGGATGAGACTGGAGGATAACAGGGTTGAGGACAGTCTCAAGTATCGAGAGATTCTTATCAACCTAATGAGACCCTGTTTTCAAGTAAAAATAAAATAGGGTTGCTAATGTAGCTCAGAGTTAGAATGCCTCTAGGTACAATCCCCAGTGCCACACACACACACGCACACACACACGCACACACACACACACACACACACACACACACACACACATACACACTATAAATAAAAATTTTTCCTCTTCTTAGCATTACACAGCCCTTCCTGAGCAAGGATATACGTAGGAGAAAGCCTTTTTACTTTTTTAGTACTCATGCAAGAGGTCAATAAGAAGTTCTCTACCACCTTCTTGCTGTCCAGGGAAATTAAGGTTTTTTTGTGTGTGTTTGGAATGATAAATGTTAGGAAATCCTGATACTTACTGTCAGTAGTAGGTGCTGGGGATTGAACCCAGGGGCATTCTACCCCTGAGCTACACCTCCAGCATTTTTTATTTATTTATTTTTTTGTTTTGAAATAGGGCCTAGCTAAATTGCTCAGGCTGGCTGTGAACCTGTGATCCTCCTGTATCAGCCTCCCGAGTACTGGGATTACAGGTGTGTACCTCCATGCCTGCTGGGATACCTCAATATGAGTAAGAGGATGTTTCCACTCACTACGGCACTAGGAGATACAATCCAACCATCCTGCTTTCATTTGTGATTACACTTAATTCTGTAAATGGTTTTGGAAACATGTCTAGAATCTTGATCACGATTCTAAGGATACCAGACTGTAGTTGTTCTCTAATTTCTCAGTTCTATGATGCATATGCATTTGTTGTTCTAATTAGTTTATGCTTTCTGAGTTATTATCACTTATAATTCAGCTTAAATGTAACCTCTTCCACTAAACAGGTGTTGAAAGCCACATTAATGCAAAGACTCTGGAGCTTTAGACTGGTTCCAGCTCATCACTTTCTTATTGGATTACTTTAAGTTCTTTCACAAAGTCTTGCTGTTTACTTTCTGTTCTCAGCTGGGTGTGGTACTGCACACTTGCAATACTGAGACAGGAGAATCACAGGTTCAAGGACAGCCTCCCAATTTAGTGAGGCCCTCAGCAACTTAGTGAGACCCTGTTTCTAAATAAAAAACAAAATAGGGCTGGGGGTGTAGCTCGGAGGTAACATACCCCTGGGTTCAATCTCTAGTAAGATGCACACACACACACACACACACACACACACACACACACACACAGAACTTTCTGTTCTCTTCTGATCTTTGGATTTCACAGGAGGGAAGATTAAATAACATTTCTGGCAGGAACAGGAGATGGAAAGATGGTGAGAGTCTGAATTCATGTGTCCACTTGGAATGCAAAGAGAAAATATGGATCTAAGAGCTCCTTGGAAGAGGAGATGAGAGACGATAAATGAGGGATCTCTCTGTCACATTATAGAATGACATCTGCCATCTGTCCACACTCACACTCTAAGAAAACTTCAACTTTATGCATTCACTTTCTCCAGCAGACCTTTTTTTTTTTTTTTTTTTTGCGGTACTGGGGATTGAACTCAGGGGCATTCTACCTCCGAGCTACACCGCGAACCCGGATCCTCTGGTCTCAGCCTCCCAAATGCTGGGATTACAAGTGTGCGCCACCACACCCGGCTCAGGAGACCCTTTGTAAAAGAGGAAAGAAGTAGAAGGTGTAATCTGTCCCCATCGTGGATCCAGTGAGTGAGACGTTGTCTCCAGAAGCTTCAGGCATGCTGCCCTTTTCCTCTGCTGGCCCCTTGTCTATGCCCAACTGCCAACTCGTTGCCCTTCCCACATCTGCCTCCCAGTAGTGCCGCCCCAAGTGAAGATTTCTGCAGCCAGAACTGTGGCACTGAAGTTAAACCTCCTTGGGTTACCAGACACATCCTGCTGGTGTTTCTAAATCTCATACTTCTCAAGTCCTCAGGTAAGACCAGGCTGGGATGAACTGTTTCAGGATTCAGTTATATGTTCTACAGGGAGAGAGAAATCTAGTTAACCTAGAGGTTCAATCGAAGCCAATGCTATGTTTTCTAAAGATCTTTTCCAAGCCTGGAACAGCCAGAAGTAGTGGTGTCTACTAATAGAACAGTAGATTCGTGGCTCTTTCCCATAACTTAATCACTCTTCTCATCTTCAGTATCCCCTGTGTGATGTAAATTCCTAAAATTGCTGACAGCAGGCATTTGATATTTAGTAAATCAAAGGCAAACATATGAGCAAAGGCTAGAAAACTTCTGAGAATCCTCCAGAAAACCAATCTGAAAAAAAGGAAGCTCAGTGTGATTCCTTATACTCAAAGGAAAGTGACACTTGTCCTTTTTATGTCTCAGACTGCCCCTTCTCTGGACTTTCTGTTCAACCCCTAAATATTGTGGTTTTTCAGAGATTCCTTCTCTTCCCCAGGTGATTCCACCTAGCCTCCACTTTAATTATCTTCTATATGTTCATGATTCACAACACAAACACATTGCTGACTACTAGTTGGATATAATATGGGAATTTCAAACATAATAGACCCAAAATGTAATTCCAACTCTATCCCTCTCCAGTCCCTGCTTCTCTGTTAATAGCACCCTTGTTGCTTTGTTGATTAAGCTATAAATCTGGAGAAGTTCTGTATTTCTTATTCCTTCTAATGTCTAATCCAGCTGCAAGTTCTTCAAATTCTATTACTTAACCTCAGGAAGTTAAATTAACTTAAATCCCTAGACTGGCAGCCCAATCCACATTATTAGAGTGGTCTCAAAAGCCACATGCCTTGAACTTAAATTGCAAGTTGTCCTAGACTCTTAATATCTTCTGAAGACTGGCGGAAAGAATGCAAATTCTCTCTGCAAAAGTACACACCTTCATTGAGTGTGGTGGCACATGCCTGTTATCCCAGTACTTGGGAGGCTGAGACAGGAATACAGGTTTGAGGCATCTCAATGAGGCCTTCAGCAATTTAATAAGACTGTTTTCAAATCATAAATAAAATAGGGCTGGGAGTATGGTTTGAAGTAGAATGCTCCTGGGTTGAATCTCCAGCAACACACACACACACACACACACACACACACACACACACACACACTACACACCTTTACTTTGGGCTTCAAAGAACTTCTAAAGTAAAATTTTAGGAATAAAAAGAAACATTATAAAAATCAATAAGCACATCTCCCTCTACCCCTCAATAGAAAACTACTATTGAGAGATTGGCAAAAATCAATCTGTAAGAAACTTTAGATAATGGAATTATTAGGCAAAGACTCAGAAGTAACTTTGCTTACTATATTTGAAGAAAGAGAAAATCTTAAATATATCTATAGGCTATAGGGGCAGAGAGTATAGCTTAATGGTAGAGTGCACGGTGTGAGGCTATGGGTTCAATTCCTATTACCATCTCTCCTCCTAAAAAGAAAAAAAGAGACCACCACCACTGAGAAATATCTATAGGATATAGGGAATTAAAAAGCAAGCCTGAGCAAATATGATGAAGAACCAAATAGGTGATCCAGAAATCAAAAGCAAAATAAATTCTCAATGGGTGATTACAAAGAAAACTACAGACCAATAGCCTTCATGAACCTAAAGGTAAAATTTAAAAAATGTTAGCATATTGAATATAGCAATATATAAAATAAACAAAACATTATCACCAACTGTTTATCTTATAAATGCAAGGCTGGAGCCAGGCGTGGTGGTGCACGCTTGTAATCCCAGCATTTGGGAGGCTGAGACCGGAGGATCCGGGTTCGCGGCCAGCCTCAGCTACCTAGTGAGGCACTCCGCAACTTAGTGAGACTCGGTTTCAAAATAAAGAATAAAAAATAGGGCTGGGGGTGTAGCTCGGAGGTAGAATGCCCCTGAGTTCAATCCCCAGTACCGCAAAA
>PVLC010023623.1:0-25487 GCA_004027655.1 Graphiurus murinus | reverse complement strand
AACCAGCTGGGAAGAGGAGTTTTGCTGAAGCCGCAATATGGATCTTTGAAGCTCTTCTGAGTTATTTATTAAAACTCACGAAGATTAGTATCAAAAACTATTTTACAAATATTTCATATATATTATCAAAATTATTTTTAATAATCAGCTGACAATCTAAGTAGTCCTTGCTCAGTTTATTACAAGCAAAGAATTGGAAATTGAGCTGCAATAGTGTATTTATATTACCCAATAATGAGTCATTCGTTTTCTCAACACAGGCACCAACATTTCAAGTTGTTGCTTATGTATCGGGGCCACACAACACACTAAGGTTCATAATAGATGAGATGCATGGTTTATTTTGTCTTCTTCATAAAGAAGGGGGCAATTGTGAGAAGAGATTCTTGAATCCCAGAGATTCTTTTGCGAATTAATTTTGAGAAAGCATATATTTGCAGTTTCTTAAAGTATCCTTGCCAATATGTCTCTTAAGAAGTCTCCATGTATTCGTGTTTTTTTTTTTTTTTTTGCGGTACTGGGGATGGAACCTGGGGGCATTTTACCTCCGAGCTACAGCCCCAGCTCTGTTTTTTATTCTTTATTTTGAAACAGGGTCTCACTAAGTTGCCGAGGGTCTCACTAATCAGCTGAGGCTAGCTGCAAACCCGGATCCTCCAGTCTCAGCCTCCCAAATGCTGGGATTACAAGCATGGGCCACCACACCCAGCTCAACTTGAGCCTCAGCTACCTAGTGAGGCACTCCGCAACTTAGTGAGACCCTGTTTCAAAATAAAGAATAAAAAATAGGGCTAGGGATATAGCTTGGAGGTAGAATGCCCCTGAGTTCAATCCCCAGTACCGAAAAAAAAAATAAAATAAAATGTACAATTTGAAATGTACAATTCAGTGGCAATAAGTACATTTGCATTGTTGTGCAACCATCACTATTATGCATCTCCAGAATATTTTCATCATTCCAAACTGAAACTCTGTGTCCATTAGACAATAGCTCCTGCTTCTCCTTCCCCAGCCACCAGCAACCACCCTTCTACTTTTTGTATCTATGAATTGGACTGTTCTAGGTGCCTCATATAAGTGGAATC
This sequence comes from Graphiurus murinus, assembly GCA_004027655.1. Classification (NCBI taxonomy): domain Eukaryota; kingdom Metazoa; phylum Chordata; class Mammalia; order Rodentia; family Gliridae; genus Graphiurus; species Graphiurus murinus. The sequence continues at coordinate 24,402 of PVLC010023623.1, read as the reverse complement.
ATAGGGTATTTACCCTTTGTGACTGGCTTCTTTCACTAGCATGATGTCCTCCAGGTTCATTCATGTATCAGAATTCTACTTTCGAAAGCTGAATAATCGTCCATTTTGTGTATGTACACACACACATGCACCACACTCCAGTTTTTGGCAATTATGAATATGGATGTGAGTATACAAATATTTATTCAAGTCCCAGCTTGGTGTGTGTGTGTGTGTGTTACTGAGGATTGAACCCAGGGGTATTCTACCTCTGAGCTACACCCCAGCCCTATTTTTTATTCTTTATTTTGAAATAGGGCCTCACTAAGTAGCTGAGGCTGGCTGCAAACCTGCAATCCTCCTGTCTCAGCCTCCCAAGTACTGGGATTACAAGTGTGCACCACCACACGTGGCCTGGCTTGAAATTTAAGGTAAACACCCAGAAGTGGAATTGTTGGATCATATGGCAATTTTACGTTCATGTATCCATTTTTTTCCTTTTTGTGGTGCTGGGGATGGAACCCAGGAGCCTTCTACCTCTGGGATACACACCCAGACATATTTTATTTTTTTATTTGGAATGAAGGTCTCATTAAGTTGCTGAAAACCTCACTAAGTTGCTGAGGCTGGCCATGAATCTGTGATCTTTCTCTCTCAGCCTCCCAAATCCTGGGATTGCAAGCATGTGCCACCATGCCCAGTTCATGTATCCATTTTGAAGACCCCGGTCTAAAAGAATAGGAACATGAATAGACTAGAGAAACATATTGTATGTGCAGCCTTGGAAGGGTCAGTTAAGATTAGCAATCTTGAAATGAAAACACTCAACATGTTTGTGTTATTTTTTCCAACCACAATCAGTCATACAGGTGCAGGAATGGATAGAGGAAATGTTGGCTATAACCAAAATTAGTCAGGCCAGTGTATTAAAGCAAGAAAAAATGCAAAGAAGTTGAGAATATGCATATAATTCTGAATGACTATAGTTTTTTGTTTGTTTGTTTTTGTTTTTGCAGTACTGGGTATTGAACCCAGGATTTCACTCATGCTAGGTAAGCGCTCTGCCACTGAGCTACATTCCCAGCCCTTTTAACAAATTTTTATTTTGAGACAGGGTCTCACTAAGTTGCCCAGGCTGGACTTGAACTTGTGATTCTCTTATTCGACCTCCTAAGTAGCTGGGATTACGAGAATGTGCCACCATATCTGGCTATTGATTATAGTTATTAACCATAGAATTGGGTAAGGACATTTTATAAAATTTTCCATACTGGCCTGGAAAATGCTTTGTTAATTTCTAAGTTCTTTATAAATGAAAATCTTTTAAAAACTATTTATTGTTAGAGTAGAAAACTAAAATTGGTTTTATAAATTGATCATCTATCAAACCAACCTGAAAACCTCTCTTATTAACCCCAATACCTTGTATATAGGTTGCTTTGAGTTCTCTTGCTGAAGGTCATACCCACCATGAATATTTTCAATCATGTTTCCTATTCTTATTTTTTTCTTTTTCCCATGCCCTGCTGTGTTTCCTAGTAATTCTATTACAATGCCAAATATAAAAGTGGTGATAAGTGGCTACTATCATGTTTGGACTGATTTTAAATGGATGCTTTTAACATGTCATCATTAATAAAAATACTATTTCTTGGTTTTTGATAGGCATTCTTCAAATAAAGGAAATTTATAAGAGTTTTCATCATGGTTAAATATTGAAGTTTTTCAAATACTTTCCTGCACCAGTTGAGATGATCATATTTTTTCTCTAATAATTGGTTAAGGGGGCCATTCATGGTGGCTCATGCCTGAAATCCCAGCTACTCAAAAGGTAGCAGGAGAATGGTAAGTTTGAGACCATCCTGGGCAATTTAGCAAGATCCTGCCTTAAAATAAAAAATACAAAGAGCTAGGGATGTAGTTTAGTAGAAAAGTCCCCTGGGCTCAGTCCCTAGTTCTGGGAAAAAATTGGTTAATGGGTGAATTAAACTTATGAATTTTTAAAATATTAAATGAGTCATTAATTTCTTAGATAATTCCAACTTGGGCATGATGTAATATATATATATATATATATATATATATATATATATATATATACTTGTCTATGTTACAAGTCTTTTAATTATCACAATCTAAGGAAACAGGGTCTATTATACACATTTTACAGTCAGGAAGCTGAGACAGAAATATAGAATATATAGATATAGATATAGATACAGATATAGTTTACAGCCAGTAGATGCCAAGACAGGGATTCAAACCCTGGTCTGTCTGGTCATAAACTTATGCTCTGTCCTTCAGTTATTTTCCCTGAGGGCAGAGACCAGGTCTTTCTTACATGTCTCAAATGCTCAGGGCAGTGCTATAGTCACAGTCCCCATTCAAGAATCTGTGTGGAATGAATACTGAATAGATGCTTCAAGACCCTGAATTCGTTAAAAATTCCTAAGTTGGAAAAAAGCAAAACCAAAAAACCCACCTTCCCCACCAAATTAGTTCCCATTGGGCAGCAGTCACAAAAGTGGACCAAACAGCTAATCCTAGTATTCTTTATTATTAAAGTTCTTGAAAATTTCCATCACACTGGAATGAATAAAATAAGTCAGCAGGAGATAGAAAATAATGAAATGAAGATAAAGTCTCTTTTTTAAAAAATTTTTATTATTCAGCACGGATTTATTATACATTTCTTGAGTACAACAGGATTATGTATACATTTATTACATATCAATCATTGTCAGAGCACAATTAGCACCACTTCTTCGTTTTCCACGTATAGCCCACATTCTTAACATAGCCTGGTCAAGCAAACTTAAGAGAAAGTCTCTTGAAATGTACAGCATTCCCCTGGTCTATGTTTTCGCTAGTGTATTCCTACTCAAGACCAAGGAGAAACCAGAGCCATCCACACCCAAGTCGCCTATAGCTTCTTCATTTCTTCAGTAAAAGAAATGGTATTTCCTGGACAGACATGTTATGGAGAGATTGGGAATAAGCCTCACTAACCAGAAAAAGAAACAGCGCATGGTAAGGCATGTCTGAGCATGATGACAGGAGGAAAGATCAGGTCCCTGAGATTCTGGGGGAGGGGACCCCCTCTATCCCACAAGACCCTGGGATGGGGCCCTGGGCATTAACAAGGTCAGAAGACTCTCTACATGAAACTTTTGCCAAAAAAAGGATGAAGGAATCAACAGTTAAGGTCCAAATAATATTTCAGAGCAAGGAGAAAAACAGGCAGAAAAAACACAACCCTGTCACCTCTTCTGGGAAAAGCAAAAATAAAGTTGTATTTCATCCTTAATTTTCCACCTTGTGGGCAAAAATAAAAGGAAAATTACTTCTGGGCAATCCTGCACGTATTATCGAATAATGAGCCATTTTAGGCAGTTGAACAAGAAGCAGAACAACAAATGTTCTCTCCAGAAAAGGATAATGCTGTGGTGTTGTTTCCAGAAGTGAATCTTATAAAGAAACTGGAAGGAGGATTCAGTGCTATACACCATCACTGGCCAACCAGGTTTATGATGAGGAGAGCCAGGGCGATGCTTGGGTATAAACTGGGAGTTTGGCACTTGGGAGGTGGATCTGACTCACACCTGGCCTTCTCTACTTGCAGCAACAAATCACTTCACACCAGTGCCCCACTTTATCATTTGACTACTTGATTCATTGAATAACCCAGTAAATTATTCTGTAAAACCAGTAACAAGATGGTCCTCAAAGCAAGGTGTGGTGGCACATGCTTATAATCTCAGTACTTGGAAGGCTGAGACAGGAGGGTCGCAGGTTTGAGGACAATCTCAGCAACTAGATGAGGCCCTCTGCAACTCAGTGAAACACTGTTTCAAAGAAAAAAAAAAAGGATCTGGGGATATAGCTCAGAGGTAGAACGCCCCTGGGTTCAATTCCCAGTACCACATACGCACACGCAAAAAGATGAGGTCCCAAATACCACTAAATCAATCAACTTTCAAGACTGGCTTCTGTGTCTCTGTGTTGGCAAGATTCTAAAATGACCCCCATGATCCCTTCCTTTGGTGTGTATGCCCTGTATAATTCCATCCCCTATAATGTGAGAGGAATCTGTGAATACAGTGGAGTACCACACCCCAACTATAGTTATGTTATGTCAGATGGAAGAAGAGATTTACAAATGTAATTAAGATCTTTCATTATAAGCTGGCCGTGGTGGCACACACTTGTAATCCCAGTACTTGGGAGGCTGAGACAGGAAGATCGCAGGTTTGCAGCCAGCCTCATCTACTTAGTGAGGCCTTCTGCAACTTAATGAGACCCTGTTCCAAAATAAAGAATAAAAAAATTAGGGCTGGGGGTGTAGCTTGGAGGTAGAATGCCCCTGGGTTTAATCCCCTGTACCACAAAAAAAAAAAAAAAAAAAAAAAAGATACAAGATTGTCAACCATCACTCACTGTGATGAAAGCATAAGAATCACAGGAGTTGCTAATGTCTGAGAAGGTCAGAACAAGCAGAGTGGCTGGATCTTTACCCTCCAGGGGAAAAGTGGGGGGAGCTGCACTCACAACTCTCAGGACAAATGCCACCCTCAGTCTTTGGGGTCTCCCTTAATTGCAAGAGCCTACACGGTATAGACTTTAAGTCCTGCTCAGAAAGATTGCTAAAGATAATTTAGAGGGAGTGTCTAGCCAGCAGAGACAGATAGACACAATCAAACACAGGTTCTGATTTAAAAAAAAAAAAAGTATTATCATAGGAGAAGAGAGATGAGCAGTAAAACCCTGGTTGTAAAAGGCAGAGAAGCAGCAGAGAGTTAATAGGAATATTGTGTTAGGGAATCAGTGGATCCATTTTAAGTCCCTTTTGAAAACAGTTCAGATGGGTTCTGTGGCATACACTAGACTTAAATCTTAAAAATGGAGGTTCTGGTGAAATGTTCTTTGGGAAATTAACAAAAATTCCATTCTAGCAGGTTTGGATTTTGAAGATAAAAATACCACTGGCTGTGTGAATGGTGGGAGACTTACAACAGACGTGTATAAATTAAGCTAACCCTATGTATATCTTCTCAGAGTTTCTGTTCAGACACTTCGATAATGTATAATCAAGGAGAAGAATTGTGTGAAAAAGATCTTCTGACTTGAACATCTGGTAATTCTTGACCAATTATTGTAGAATTGACTGGATCCTACTTAGAGAATCGAATTTGGTAAGAAAAAGGATACATGACCAAAACCTAGAGCCAGACACTATTACTTGGGGAACATTTTTCAATTTGGATATATTGGCTGTGTCTGGGTGATCCAAGGAAGTGGAATAGTGAAGCATTGAGTTGGTAATTCTGGCCATAAGTTTATATTTACAATGAAAACACAGAGTAATTGTGACAAAATAGGTTGTTAAAGTGAATCACCTGAGGTAATTGCTTCAGTTCCCTCACCCCACCATTTCCTATAGATGTGTAATCTATAATACAAAGATGATCTTTGGGGAATGATAAGGACATTGAAAATGCCTGAATGCTGTCCCCGGGGACACACTCCTAGTGATAGTCCAAAAGCCATTCTAGCTACAAAATACTTGCCTCCTCGTCATCTGCTCTTCTCACTCCAATTCCAGGTGACGTGACCAGCATATGGCTGTTACAGGCAAGCTGGTTACTGTATTCTTCAAGTTCTATCTTTATTTTTCTGAGCCTGTGAGATTAAGTTATCTGGCTGGTGAGAACAAAGTACAGCATTCTTTAAAGGAATATCATTTGCGTTCACAGTCAGTATTTATAAGAGAGAGGTAACAATTTAGGGTACATTTAAATGCAACCACCTCAAATTTAATAAATTAATTAGCAAAAAGATATGAAAATAAGCATGTGATGACTTTCATGCTCCACTCAAAATTGAAAAGAGGGGCACAAATGAGATATTTTTGGTCTTTTGAAAAAAATCACTTCCTTCCAAGAACCAATGATCCTCCCCCCCCACAACTGTTTCTCAGTTTTTCTTCTAAATAGCAATACTGACGCTTTATTAGTTAATCAATAAGACATGATACAGAGTATGGTTATCATAAAATAATCATACCCTGGAGCATTTTGAGGCATGAGCCACTTGTCTCTAATCAGATTGGGTTGAGATTACCTTTGGATAACCACACTCCTGGGAACTGTCTCATTTCTATTATGAGTACATTTTATAATAGGGAAAAATGTACATTTCTGCAGGGGGAAAATGAAGTTGGCAGTGTATACCTAGCAATCATTTCAGTCGAGCCAAGAAACATTCCTCTTTTTGAACAAAGTCGAACTCAGCTTCGTCTATTCAAACAATGTTGGGGAAAAGAGACGGCATACATGCAGCGTGGGTAATGCAGCACAATGGAAGCTGTATTTGACTCTGGCACTGCAAGCTTCAAATTACATGCAAACATTCAAAAAGGACGTTTGGAACTTGGCGTGCATGTTTATAAATGGCACACTTTGAATCTGGAGTGGGCTTAGGTGTCTAGGTTGCAATATCAGATGATCTCCTGTGCAAAACTGGAACAAAGGCTTCCCCCAACTTCCTACAGAGCAAGATGTTCATTTCTGCTTCAGTTATAATCCCAGGCACACCAGAGATTCTGGTAAGAGCAACTGCCATCTCTTCTTCCTTATCCTGGTCAGCCAAAATTTTTAATCAAGTTACATATATTGGAAAGTTAAAGACAGAAAAGCCTGGTGAGCCATGAAATACACTTTATAGCAGTGTATGTGGCACTTACCTTATTGGTTTAGAATGATGGAAAATCCATTTAAAATGTTAGATGAACACACTGCAGGTTGCAGAGATGATTATAAACTCTTAGAGATATAGGTTTTAATCTTATTTTTATATAGAGTATTTACATCTAGAACCTTTTAGACAAATAATTGTAAATGATAAACATGGGATAAGTGGAAAAAAAGATGCTGAAATTATATATGCTAATTGCTCAGTGATGGAAGTAATATTTGTAACTAATAATGAGAGCAGGAGAGAAGAAAGCGGAACCATATTATTGCCATATTGATAGAATCAGATGCCTAATTCTCTTTGTCCTTCTTGCTAGTTATAGAACTCTCATAATAAAACAAAATGATTTCAGATTGGCTTTTTGAATGAAAGAAGAGAAGGTAGGATAAAGAGAAACAGCTTTTATTTATTAAAATTAAATTTAGCTTCTGTATAGCAATACTGCATTTGATTAAGGATACCCCCTTGCAATGCCTGTTATTCGAAGAGCCTCAGAATGTCTGCCTCTGGTCCAACAGTTGCTTAATCCTTCCTACTATTTCATTTCCTCAGAATTCTACTTGATCTTTGCAAAACAACAAGGGCAGCTGGGTTCCTGGCTTGAAAGAAATGAGGCCTGGCCAGAAAGACACCAAGCAAAGATTTGTACTAATTATTTAAAAATTTTAACTCACAACTAGATGAAAGAGTTCATTTTTATTTATTCAGAGAACAGAATTCAGATTTCCCCCAAGTTGGGAGATTACCTGTCTTTCATGCTTAAGGTCTCATTTGACCTTGCTCAGAAGAGTCCAAAGACAGCAGCTCCAGCGTACACCATCCTGCACCTCACACCTCCCAGGATGGAAGCCATTCAGGGATGTGGAGGTGGAACCTGGGGAAGCTTATTCTCTTTGAGAAGCAGCGAGAGCCAGGCTGGCCCTGCCGTTGACTGCTCCATTCATTCCCAATGGCCTCCACACTGACTTCACCACTCACCCAGACAGCTCTCTCCAAGGTCACTGCACAAATTAGTGGGCTTTCCAACATCCTCCTCAATGACTGCCATGTTCCACTGTCAGTCACACTGCCCTTGAAATTCCTTCCTACTTATGTGACAGTTCATTGTTAGCTTCTCCCCTACATTCTGCTCACCTTTTTCTACTTCTGTAAGTCCTCTTTCTTCCCAAGATATTAAGTGTCTTCCCCAGATCATGAGTGTCTTTTGCTCTTTGCTTTCCTCTCTGAGTAAGGTACCCTCTCCCATAGCAACATTGTCAAACCCTCAAGTCCAGCTTTCATTTGTCTTCTGTTGCTCACTAAGCGATATTACTGTGGAATGTGGAGCCCCGAGATGGCAGCCTGTGACTGCCTCCCCCAGGGCTACACATTTGTGTAATTCTCTCCCTTCAAGTGTGAGCAGAACCTGTGGCTTGCCTCCAACCAACAAAATATGGCAAAGGTGAAGAGATTTATCAGATGTAATTAAGGTCTCTAATCAGTTAGGGACCTCTGAGTTAATCAAAAGGAGACTTTCTTGGGTGGGGTCTGATCTCCTCAGCAGAGTCTTTTAATACTGAGCACAAGAGACACTATTGATCTTGTATTTTATTTATTCATTTATTTGCAGTACTAGGAATTTAAATCAGGGGCTCTCTACCACTGAGCTACATCCCTAGCCCTTTTTATTTTTATTTTGAGACAGGGCCTTGCTGAGTTGCCCAGGCTGGCCTCAGACTTGTGATCCTTCTGCCTGAGCCGCCTGAGTAGCTGGAATTATAGGCATGTGCCCCAATACGTGTCCTTTCCTGTTGATCTTGAAGAAGCAAATGACCATGTTGTGAACTGCCTATGGAGAAGACAGCCTCTAGTAACTGAGGGATTCAGTCCTGTTTGTGCAAGGAACTGAGTTATGCCAACAATTTAGGTGAGCTTACAAGAAAACCCAAGTTCTAGGTGAGAGCATTGGCCCTGGCTGACACCTCGTTGCAGCCTGTGGGATCCTGAGCAGAAGATCCAGCTTCGCTGCATCTGGACTCCCAGGAATTGTGTGTTGTTTTAACAGGTGATGGTAATTTGTTGTGCAGTAAAAGAAAACTCACCCTTCCAACTGCTTTATTATTATTTTCTTGTGCTTAAAGGTTTAGTTACCTATAACTCATTCCCATCATTAGATACCGAGACTTGTCACTTATTATTGACCAATATCTAATAAATTAAACTATAGTACTCTATCTTATTTAAATCCTTCATTTACTTAAAAAAGATTTGCTGGACACTGTGTCCAGCTCTGGGGATGCAATGATAAATAAAGCCAAAATAGTTCCTGCCTTTTTGCAAAGTAAAGTTTGGTGGATAAAATGAGCATTGAACATATAATTGCAAAGTGCTTAGAGAGAGTCCTGTAGGGGCCTTGTCTGATTGGAGGGAAGACAAGGAAGGCCTCGCCACCTCAAGTCTGAATTACCGTACCAGTCTTCTAGCTTGTCTCCTTCTTTCTCATTTCTCTAGGTGCAGAGTTACTGGGTTCATCTTTCCCAAAGATACTTTTTAACTTGAGGAAATTTGCCCATTTGATGACTTTCAATGGCCCTAAATTACCCCACAGATATAAGAAAGATAATAGCAATAGGAGTGTAACAAATGTCAATTGTGCCATTTGTAACTAAGAACCAGAGAGGTTTGAAGACTTGGATGAAGCCACAGAAGCGGTAGGAACAGGATTGAATTCCCTGTGAGCTAACTCTGAGTTAAATCCTCTTTTCACACCATTGCTACCCCTTTGATACTGTAAAGCATTTGTTAAAAAAAAAACTTTTGTAGTTTACAAATGTTAATTAGGTATAGTCCCCAAATAAAAGCATTTAACTTGTTTTGGCCCTTCTACCAGGAACATACTTAAAGCCAATCTAAGATCAATTTTTTATCGCTATATCTGGCCCCACAAGCCTGTGACTACAAAATGAGAGTCACATATACACCCATACCTAAATTACAATAACTCTAAACTCCCACCTTCCCAAGGGAAATGGAGCAGTCAGATTATTTTGGGTGCTCCACCCAGCTCTCTTTTCTAGACCACACACTCACTACTATGGTCTAGATTTTAACAGGACACAGCTTTACTTTTATCCAAAAAATTGCCCTGAGGTGTCTCTTATTAAGAAAGCAGTTCCCACTTCCCACACTTTGGGGGAAACTTCAGCCAAGGCATGGAGTACAGGGAAATGCAAGTCAAAACTACACTGAGATCCCATCTACCCCAATTAGAATGACAATCATCAAGAAGACAAACAACAATAAATGCTAGCAAGGATATGGGGAAATAGGAACTCTTTTAAACATTGTTGGTGGGACTACAAATTAGTGTAGCTGCTATGGAGATCAGTGTGGAGGTTCCTCAGAAAACTGGGAATGGAACTATCATATGATTCAGCTATACCACTCCTGGGTGTCTTTCCAAAGGGACTGAAATAAGATTAGTATAGTGATACATGCATATCCATGTTTTAGGAGCAGCACAATTCATAATAGACAAATCACGGAATCAGCCTAAGTGTCCATCAAGAGATGAATGGAGTACAAGCTTATGGGATATGCACACAATGGAATTCTACTCAGCAATAAAGAACAAAATATGTCATTTGCAGGAAAATGGATGGACCTGGATAACATTATGCTATGTGAGATTATCCAGTCACAGAAAGTGAAAGGTCATATGTTTCCTCTCATATGTGGGAGCTAGAGAGTACTCAGGATACAAGAGGAACTTTAGATAATGGGGAGAAACCCCAGTGGAGGCATGGTGGAGTCTAGGGGAGGGTGGTGAGGATGGGGAAGAATTAATAAAGGAAACACTTCCATTGATGCTATGCACATATATAAAATTATCAAAGACAACCTCAATATCATGTATGGGGAAGGGGGGAGTGGGGAGGGAGCCAGCAGAAGCCCACCAAGTGCTGTGTGCATGTGTGTCACTATTACTATGAAATGCATTATGATGCATTATGATGTGAGACTACAATGCACCAATAAAAGTATATTTTAAAAAAAGAATATCAACCAACTTGCCTCAAGATGGGACCCACTCTGTGATGCAGCCACCTACAGAACTTTGTGTGGGACCCATCTGAAGCTAACCTCCAGTGAGGCCTCATTCTTGGGTAGCTTTCTCTCCCCCTCCCTACATCCTCCTCCCTCAGCATCCTCTCCCTAGAACAGGCCTGTCCAGGGCCTGGTCAGGGGCCTCTGTGGCTGCAGGTGGTGAGATCCTCAGGATGAATAAAACAGGCAGAGCTGCCATCTGGAGGAGAATAAACAGCAAACTTAACTTTATCTCCAGAACCATCCCTTACTTAGAGTCAGAGCAAAATGGCGCATGCTCACATCAGTGTGATGTGTGTATGCGTATTATACTTTGCTTGGCCATTGTACATGTATGTTACACTCAATCATTTTGTATAACTATATGTAGTGTGCATGCATGAGACATGTGGCACCCACGCTTGCACAGTGTCATACAATCACTGCCAACTGGTATTTCCTCCAGACCCCCACAAGGCCTCAAGTCAGTCCTCGAACAGAAATGTCCATCTTGGGCTCTGCTTCTAAAGAACCTATCTCCAAACAATTCACTTTCTCCAAGATTCCCTCCTTTGTTTCTAGGAGCCACCAGAGGAGGCTCACGTGCCTACTGGCAATCCATCATAGCAGCCTCCTGTGGCACCCACCACCTTCTCCTTTCCCATTCAGATGCCCTCGTCACTGCCCAGGAATCTGGCTGAAAGAATCCACAGTGGTTTCTGCTGGAGGCTCACACTCAGAGAACAGCCACATCCAGGCCAGGGATGCTATTTTTTGGATGACCCTCACCCTGTCAGTCTTCCAGATGCAGCAGGTGACCTGACTTTCACACAGAGTTGAAGAATGGCCTCTCCTCTCCTCCCCTCCCCTTTCTGCACACTTGGTCAGAGACCTTGCGACAGCCCTGCTTTGGGCCCAAAGTTTCCTCAGGTCTGCTCTCTGGCCTTTATCTCTCTAGTCCAGAGGAATCAAGCCCATGTCTAGGGACACATGGCCAAGCTGATGTCATTCCTTTAAAAATCTTTTGGTAGCCCATTCCCCTGACCAAACACTCCCTCCGGTGCCGGCTGGAAACAAAGGCCTTGGGGACCACAGGGCCTGTGGGGAGGAAGTGCTGTCTACGCCAGCATCTCCTGGCACCCGTCAGCCAGCCAGACTTTTTTTTTTTTTTTTTTTTTTAATTTGGCTTTTAAGCCGGTATCGGGGAAACCTCCTTCCTGAAACTATTTTGGATAGAGAACTTCCGTGAAGAACAGATACAACCTGTTTTTGAGACACTCTCATTTCATGAAAGTTATTCAAATGTGCTTCAGATACACATTGAAGACACTTTGAAAATGTAATTCTTCCGTATCTCATAAAATTTGTTTGGTTTTAAATAAGGGACTTCTAGAATGAGATCCAAGGCGATTTCCATTTCTCTTTCATAGAGATTTCAAGCTTACAATGGTGCTTCCTCTAGTATTTTATTGACACCATTTTTTAAGCATACAGCAAAGTCTTTAAAGAAGTTTACCGTTAACATCTCTATACCCGTTATTTAGATTCTAGATTCTACCATTAACATTTTACTATACTTGCTCTCGCACACATTTATGTATGCTGGGTCTCTCCTATGATGGCATTATAATTATTTCTTAAAAATTCTGATTTAGAACAAAAAATCTCATATTAGAATTCCAAGTGAAAATAAATTCTATTGGATGTTATCTCTTCAACAGTAAAAATATTAGAGGCATAATCTATTATGGTCTTAAAAAGCTATATTTGACAGAGTCGCCTGGCAAGAGGATCTTATTTATCTTAAAAAAAATTTTAAAAACACTAGTTCTGGGTAACTGTTGTTTAAGTGTAGTGGGTAAAACAGTCATGAATTAAGTCACATGGAAATTGAGCTGAATGCCAGGCAGAGGTTTAACTAATAATTCTCTAAAGCCCTGGTTGGTTCAGTCATCAATGTGGGGAGCTATTTTTAGTTAACCAGTAGATAACTATGTCTATTCATTAACACTGGGGTATAAAGTCAGAAACTAGACTTCAGTTAACATATATTATAGTACAATGATTTACAAAGATCTCAATCACCTCTTTAACATTTACATTTACATGATCTAATCACCTGAAGAGTGTTGAGTTAGAAGCAATTTACTACTGTCTGTGATGCCATTTTTGATAGGGCTTCAAGAAAAGAGACACAGAAGTGTGGGCTAGCAGAATGCAGGCAAACATTTTGTTTTGTTCTCATAAAAGTAAAATTTGATTGTGTTGGTACATACAAAGTAATTTTTATCATTTCAACTAGAGTAACAAACAGTTAATGCAAAGAAAGATTTGGCTGTTTTTTTTATTGCCTAAAATGACTAGTTTCTTGAGAATGCCATAGAGGATGGCAGAGGTGATAAAAACTATATCCTTGCATAAAAACAGACAGAGTAAGACTGGGCATGATGGTATATGCCTATAATCCCAGTACTTGGGAGGCTGAGACTGGAGGCTTACAGGTCTTTATTTATTTTATTTTGAAATAGGACCTCACTAAGTTGCTGAGGACTTGCTACCTTGCTGATGCTGGCCCCTGAGCTATGCTCCAGTCCTATTTTATTTTTTATTTTGAAACAGGGTCTTGCTAAGTCACTTCAGGCTGGTCTCAAACATATGATCTTCTTGTCTCAACTTCCCAAGTACTGGGAATTTTTTTTTTTAAATATAAAGAAAAAAGATAAGAATATTTGAGGAAAAGTGGCAAATATTGAAAACAAACTAGCCCAGCATGTTGATGCATGCCTGTAATCCTGGAATTTGGGAGGCTAAGACAGAGGATCATCAGATTTCAGGCCAAGCCTCAGAAACTTAGTGAGACTCTCCGCATCTTAGTGAGAACCTTTTTCAAAATAAAAAGAGCTAGGAGGTAAGATGCCCCTGGGTTCAACTCCTAGTACCCAGAGAGAGAGAGAGAGAGAGAGAGAGAGAGAGAGAGAGAGAGAGAGGGAGAGAGAGAGAGAAGGGAGGGAGGAAGGAGGGGAGGAAGGGAGGGAGAACAAGCAAAGAAGATATAAGATCTGGGTAATAAAAGTTCTAGAAGAAGAAAAAGCAAAGCAACCAAACAAATATTAAAAACTGTAACTTAGGAAAAAGCCTAAAATAAATATTTGAAACTACATTTTAACCTAACAGTCTTTGAGTAAAAAGAAAAACTCTCGGGGCATCCAGCCCACAAGGAAAATAAATTTAGATGACAGTCAGACGTTCAGACAGCAATCGTTTATAGCAGGGGAAAATAGAGTAACATACTTAAGACACTAAAGAAAAAAAGTATGAGGAGCCAAAGATTTGCATCTAGCAAAAGATGTCTTCAACTACAAACTATTATTAATATGTGGGAACTCAAGGAATGCCATTCCTAAGAGTGTTTATTCAAGAATCTACCAGAGAATAAGCTTTAGACAGCAAAAATACCTCAGAGATATCTACAGAAGGACTGATACTGAGCATTAAATATATAATTACTTGTAGAACTAAGACTAAAGATTAAAGGGTAACTAATTATATGCTTTGGCATATAGTACAGCACCAAAAAATGGAGTAGAAATAGGGGGAGCATATGCAAAACCAAAAAAGAATTTGAGCTGCTTTTAGTAATAATAATTGCTGGTGGTAATATTAGAATTGTTATTCTGAGACTGTTGCAGGCACAGTTGGGATAAAGCAAACAAATTATTGTGGTATATTGTAATTCTTTCATCCCTATATCTTTGAGAACTAGGATTCATGGTGTGGAAGAAAGGAGACATAGAATACAATATACAAGAGGCTAAGTAAAAGTCCTATAATCAGGAATTAAATTGAACATGGCAGGAGGAGTTCAACAGATATTCTATTATCTATCTATCTATCTATCTATCTATCTATCTATCTATGGTGTTGTGTGTGTGTGTGTGTGTGTGTGTGTGTGTGTGTGTGTGTGTGTATTTTTTTCCTGCTTCCCTCAAAAGCTTTCCAACTAATCTCTTATGAACCAATCCTCCAGACTGTGGTCTGGAAATATCACTTCCTACAGAAGAAAATCATAGCTTCTGGGAAAAATGATTGATTTCAGTTCTGGGGCAAGAACTATTAAAGATAAACTAGGAACACATCATACCAGAAAGTAAGTACACTAACAAGTCACTAAGTCAAAGGGACTCGGGAAGCAACCTAAAGATGCTCCCACTGAACAAAAATGGAGCATTTTGGGTTTCAGTAAGAATAGGAATTGCAATGGGTTGAAATCTATCACATGTGTATAAAGTCATATGTTTATAATGGCATTTTAGAAAGTTGTCTACTTCAGAAGATAACAAGGAACCAATTCATTATCTGGAAGACTAATAAAGAAAAATTGAGCATTTATCTTGCCTTTCCTACATGAACTGTAGGAGCATCTCTCTTAAAAATTATTCCAGATAGTACATGAAAATGAAATGACTGAAATATTTCACCATTTTTTTCAATCCCGTGAGTTAATACATCTGGACAATAGTGACATTATCAAAGGTAGACAAGGTAACCACCTTCTATCTTGTTGAAGGGATCAAGCCTGAGTTTGATCAAGTGTTTGAATCCAATTTGCAGGAATTCCCTCTATCTGCCCATGCACAAAATCTAGAAACCCCAGAAAAGTGCTCAGGTTCTTCAACAGATTAACGATGGAGGAAATTAAAAGACTTACTTAAAAAAGTCAAGCAAGACTCACCTGTAGTCTGAGGATGCAGACTTGAGTGATAACAGCATAAAGAAACATAAGGAAGAGGTTGCCACCTGTCAGAGAAGTTAATTCTGGGTGTATGATGAGGTTGGGGGAGCATATGGTGGGGCTTCTAGATCTATTTCTTGGCCGGGGTTATGATTACAAGGGTATTTGTCCTATAATAATTCTCTAAACTACAAGATGAGACAAAAGGAGATGAGATGAGATGACAACAATGGGTTTGCGATTTCAGTTGGGACTGGGATTGGGATGAAGTTGAAATGAAGATAAATTGAAAGCCGGGCATGGTGGCACACGCTTGTTATCCCAGCATTTGGGAGGCTGAGACTGGAGGATCCAGGTTCGTGGCCAGATCCAGGTTCGTTGCCAGCCTCAGCTACCTAGTGAGGCCTCCGCAACTTAGTGAGACCCTGTTTCAAAATAAAGTATAAAAAATAGGGCTGGGGGTGTAGCTCGGAGGTAGAATGCCCCTGAGTTCAATCCCCAGTACCACAAAAAAAAAAAAAAAAAAAAGATAAATTGAAGATGAGGGAAAAGTGACACAAAAAGAAATAAAACAAAATTAGTAGTTGGTTCAGAGTGTTAAAGAGCCCTGGTACTTTAAGAAATGGAGCCCTGAGATTGAGCATGTACACGGTGATAATGGTGATGACGATGATAGCATGTACTGAGCATTTTAACTACATTATCTCATATAATACTTGCAAGAGCCTTGTGGGATGAGATTCATCACATTCACTTCTTTATCCCCTAGGCAGATAGTTCTAAGGCACATTTTATAAGACTCTTCAGGGTCTCGTGAATGAAGCATGGGTCACACCAGTCACCTGGAGCTGTGGCCAACTCCATAATACTACCTTGTACTGACTTTCCTTTTCTGTGATTGTTTGCTTTAGCTCCCTGGAATCTTACCCTGAATAAACTATCTGCACTCAAATCTTTGCCTCTGCTTTTGGGGGAACCAGCATTTCAAGAAGAGAGGACTCAGTTGTGCTGAGTGCTGCCCAGAGATCAAGGGTCCACAGGATATGGCCAGAAGGTATTCCCGGGAACCCTGACAAGAGCAGTTTCAGTGGAGTGATGGGGACAGAAGCTCAACCAGAGGAGGAGGCTGGAGAGAAAGAGAGATGAGGAAGTGGAGATAGCAAACCGTAAATGCACTTTCAAGGGTCCAAATCCTGTGGACTGTTGACCTCTCAGCTACTCTCTCCTTTCTGAAATATATCACATTTGCCAATGGCTGGGGAGAAGAGGAATAAGCCAGTACCTAGAGTGGTATGTAGGGTCAAGGAAAAACTTTTTAAGGCCAAGAGACATAGAGCATGGGAATGAGAGTGTCCAGCAGAGAGGAAGAAACTCATGTAAGAGAGGGAGGGGAAAGCAAGAGTGGAAGGGGTAGAGTCTTGAGTCCCAGTGCAGGGTTGGCTTCTGGACAGAACAGGGACCCTTTATATTTTTGTTGTTTGTTTGTTTTGGTACTGGGGATTGAACCAAGGGGAGTTCTACCTCTGAGATACACCCTATTTTATTTATTTATTCTTTTGAAACAGGGTCTTGCTAAGTTGCTGGGGCTTTGCTAAGTTGCTGAGGTTGGCCTTGAACCTGTGATTTTCCTGTTTCAGCCTCCCAAATACTGGGATTACAGGCATGTACTAGCACGCCCGACACAGAGACCTTTATTTGAAGAATCAGAAGGAAGGCAGAGCACAGACAAAGATGGATGAGGGTAGGTCTGGTGATTTTGAAGGTGGGAAAAGAATGGAATTTATAGCTGGTTGCTTCTATTTTCTCAGTGAATTATATTGTCAGAGCTAAAGCTAAGGATGGCAGTAGGGTCAGAGCAAGTTAGAACAAAAGAGGAGAGTGCAGTAATTTCAGAAACTAAGAACACAAACATATTGAGCAAAGGACTGCTAAGCTGTGTTGAGTGCCCATTTAGTTATTTCACTGCAAAGACCTCTAACTAATGTCTGTCACATTTGTGGGGGCAGGCAGCTTTGACATCCATGTGCTATGTGTTTCTAAAATCCTCACTGTTACCAATCTGATGAAACTGGAAGGATTACAACGAAGAAAAGCATAGAGAGCTAGCCTCTCAAACCCAAAGAAAGTTGGTGGTGACGGCCAGCTGAAGGATGACTGCTTAAAGGAGTGTGGCCCACAGGGGAACATTTAATTTGAGTCACATCATTAGCTCAATGTTGTCACCGTACATCACAAAGCTCCCACTGGGGGATGGGAGTAGAGCGAGTATATGAGCGAGGCCCTGGGTTCAATTCCCAGCACACACAAACACAAACAACAACAATGAACACCACCACCACAACAAAAATAAAACCAAAAATACTGAAACAAAATATAAACTCCACCCACTGCAAATGCACAGATGACTTTTCAGCAACAATACACTTTAAGAATATGTATGTTTCTCCAAACAATGCATTAACCAGAATATTATTTTTCCTATTAGAAGCTCAGAAAAATAAAAGTCGTGTGAATGCATTGTGGTGAAGGAGGTGAGACTTCCTGAGTAACTGTGGGCTTCCTCAACCGTGAGCCTGAGCAGATTCTAAGCACCACTCTGAGCAGTGACATCATTGTTTCCCTAGTTACCTAATGTGGAGGCAGAAATGAATAAGCTAGATATAAATGCAATATCTAATGGGGTGGGAGTGCTATAACTTTTTATGGCCATGGGATCTGTAATTCCTGTAACTCCAAATGTGGTCACTCAAAACATGTAACCAAAAATGTTATGGGGCCTGTCGGCTCATTGCTATGGCACTGGCAAAATATATTCTATATTCACTTACTTTGGTAGGAACTGAATGTAGCTGGCTCATTGTATACCTAAACTCCTGAATTAGGGTTTTGTGGATATGTCAACACAGAACTATGCACATATTTTGTATTTTACAAGGTGCTGGTAAAAAACAAGTATCTAGTAAATATCACAAGATTTTAAAATATGTATGTACTTATTTATATACACACACATGGTTCATTCCCTTTAACTAAATTATATCTGCTCTGAAAAGCTGAAACAATCCTGTTCCTACCTTGATATGAGACTTACTTTTTCTTTGTGCTTATCCTATAGTGTAACCATAAAGTAGTCCTTTTTTTGTGTGAGTGTGTGTCTGTTTTGACAATCATAGTAATTACTTTTTGGAGCAACCATAATAGGCAAGCCAGAATGATTATTTCCATTTTAGAGTTGGCAAAACTAAAGAATATAATGTTGAAGTGTTCCATGCAAATTCAGCTTTTACTGTTGTAAATAATTTTATTTCAGATTGGATTTAAATTGGCCTTTGCTTCAGCCTCACATCTCGGGTCTGGGGAGATGTATTTGGGGGCCAAGTTTGATACAGGTTAACTAAAAGGTAAAATACTGTTTGTGGATAACAGACACCGTGCCAAAAAGTTAGTTTAGGTAACCACTCATCATACATGAACAAAAGGATGTTTTCTACCAGAAGTATAGGACAAAGGCTTTTGCAGTTCTGTAAAAATCCTCACCTTTTTCACAGTGCTTAACGATGTTACATCATTTGGACAATAATTTTTCTAGTCTTTGTTTACCTCATTAGTTTTCAATAGAGTTTTTCCTTTTTTTTCCTTTTGCAGTGCTGAGGATTGAATTCAGGGGCATTCTACCTCTGAGCTACACCCCCACACCCCCCAGCCCTAGTTTTTATTCTTTGTTTTGAAACCAGTTCTCACTAAATTGCAGAGGGCCTCACTAAGTAGCTGAGGCTGGCTGAAAACCTGCGATCTTCGTATCTCAGACTCTCAAATACTGGGATTTCATGTGTGTGCCACCACGCCTGGCTTGAGCTTTTCCTTTTGATCAGAGTGATATCTTAGCTGTCTTTTCAGTTCGTGATCCCCAAATAAAAGTTTAACCCTTTTTCAGAATTTTAGGATTATGCACTATGGCAATTAATCTAATAAAAGTTCATGTAGATAAACAGCACATACTTTTTTCAGCTTTTTAAAAAAGTTTAAAAATGGCAAAAGGATTGGCTAAAAACTAACTGGTTGAAATAACAGATCAACTGATGGGATGTTTTAGGTAATATATCTTCAGTCTTTAGTTTCCAACTATATGCTTCACTTATTTTTAGTTATTTCTGATAACATCTTTAAAATAATTTATAGCCGGGCATGGTGGCACATGCTTAATCCCAGCATTTGGGAGGCTGAGACCGGAGGATCCAGGTTCACAGCCAGCCTCAGGTACCTAGTGAGGCACTCCACAATTTAGTGAGACTCTGTTTCAAAATAAAGAATAAAAAATAGGGCTGAGGGTATGGCACAGAGATAGAATGCCCCTGAGTTCAATCCCCAGTACCGCAAAAAACCCCCCAAAATAATAATAATAATAAAAAAAAATAATTTATAATTTTCATTTTTACTAAATTTACAGATTTTCTATGTAGTTTAAAGGGTCAAACAGATTTCACAACCTTGTTATAAATAAGAGCTTCCTTTCTTGCTCCCAACTCCACTGCCACCAGCCACCATTTTGAATTTTGAACTCTGGTGGCAGATTATCTTCTTTAACTTCTTTATTTGCTGGGAGTTCAAGCCTTTTTATTGAAGGGCTTTGAGGGAGGGAAGAGGGACTGAAGACATGCTGAAGAGGACAATGCTTTTCGGCAGGGCCTGATCTGTTGTCCCTGAAAGCTGCTTTAACTTCTTAGTTCCAAATAATATGATTATTTTGTGACTTTTCCATGTTAGGCATTATCTGTTGATTTCTCAATAAAGAAAATAAGGATTTAGTTATTATTTACTTCCTGTTCCTCCACGCGAATTCACGCTTTCATCTCCAAGTTTGGCTGGCGGGCAATTTTGGCTAGATTACTATTCAGTATGTTCATACGTAGGCACCGCCCCCTCCTGTGCCACATAGTATGCGCTCATCATAATTCCTTCCCTGCAGAATTCTTTTCTTTTCTTTCTTACTGAATGTGAGGTACACAGAATCAGATTAATAATAATTCATGACACATACTTGTCATTGGTCTAGGCATGACTTTCTCTTATTTAGTTATTAAGTTAGCTGTGTTTTTAATAATGTAATTAGCTCCCTTGAATTGACAACTGAAATGAAAGCTAGAGACTTGAACATAACCTTCATCAAACCATCTCCTCCTCACCTACAACCTGTCCTTCTCTCTCTCTCTCTCTCTCTCTCTCTCTCTCTCTCTCTCTCTCTCCCTCCCTCCCTCCCTCCCTCCCTCCCTCCTCCCCCTCTCTCAGTGGCAGGGATTGTACTCAGGAGCATTCTACCTCTAAGCTACACATGCAGCCCTATTTTATTTATAAAAAATTAATACATTTAAATAAAATAATAAATAAAATTTTAATAAAAATAAATAACTCAGAGAGACCCTGTTTCCAAACAGGAAAGCCTCACTAAATTGCTGAGAGCCTCACTAAATTGCTGAGGCTGGCTTTGAATCTTCAATCCTCCTATCTCAGCCTCCTAAATCCTGGAATTACAGGCGAGGGCCACCATGTCCAGCCCCTTCTCCCCCTCTTTATCTGAACTACCCAGAGTCCTGAATCCTGTTTTTGTCATATCCTTATTTCCTCCTTATATTACTTTACTGCATCTATATGTATTTCTATAATCAAGAAGATTAAGAATATGTTTGAGGGTTCATTTTAATGGAAGTTTTGGTAATTGGAACTAAATCTCTGAGAACAAGTTGAAATGCAAGCAAAATATTTTTAAAACTGTTTGAAATTATCAGAGAGATAACAAAGCACTGAATAATTAATTATAAGATCATGATAAAAAAAGAAGAAAGAAACTCAGAAAAACCAGCTAGAAATTTGAGGCTGTATTGCCCTGAGCAATCTGCTGATCCTGGAAGAGGTGACCAAATAGCTGACAAAGCTCCTGATGACCTCCTCAGGCCGACAGCACCATTGGAGCTCAGGGCTTGCCAGGGAGGAGGGTGTGGGACTGCTGCCAGGTGTTAGACTGAGATCATTAAAAGCTAAAGAGTGGAAGTAAAGAGTGAACTAAAAGTAGATGAGCTTTCTAGATATTGAAACCCACCCACCAGTTTCCTCTGTCCTTTAGGAAATTAAGGTGGTCCAATGCTGCCAATACCTCAACATGACTCCACTAGGTTTCATTGAAATGCCTGGCATTCAATCAGAGACAACCAAGTATATGGCAATGTGATGAAAAATCAGGAGAAACAACAAATAATAGAGGGTCAATATGATGGAGTTAAAATAATTATGTTTAATATGTTCAAAGAAATAGGAGACAAGATAGTGGATTTTGGTAAATATCTGGGAGCTGTAAGAAGGAGCAGGAAAATATATATATAAAACTTTAAAAATATAGCATAGTTGGGCATAATGGCCAAACCTGTTATCCTAGTACTTGAGAAGATGAGACAGGGAGATTGCAGGTTCAAGACCAGCTTCAGTAATTTAGTGAGATTCTGTTTCAAAATAAAAAATAGGGTTGGGGTGTGGCTTGGAGGTAAAATGCCCCTGGGTTCAATCCCCAGGTCCACAAACAAACAAACAAACAAACAAACAAAACACAATAGCATACTAAGATCCCAAGGAATTGATCTAACAAGACAGTAAACATATTTGGAAGGTCAATTAGGAATCTAAAAGTTATTTTGATAAGAATATCCAAAATGAAGCAAAGAGGAGAAAAGAATAAAAAGGAATACTTTTTCTATAGCTTTTATTTTTTTAATCTATAAGAAACAAGGAGGACACAGACAAGGAAGAGACAGACAATTGGGCAGAAGTAATATTTGAAGAAATAATGACTTAAGTTTTGCTAAAAATGGTTAAATATACAAAGTCAGAGGTTTGAGACACATCACAAATCATAGATGAGGTAAATACATACACACATACATCTGACACAGCATATTTAACTACTAAGCACCAAGGACAAAAAGTAAGAGAGAAAAACTGTAAAAAAAAAAAAGCAGATTGCCTTTAAAAGAATGGCAGCAGCAAGGAAAGCTGGCACACAATGAAACAAAATTTTAAAGTGCAAAAAGAGCCAGGCATGGTGGCATATGCCTGTAATTCCAGTACTCAGAAAGCTGAAACAGGAGGATTGCAGGTTCAAGGAGAGCTTCAGCAACGAAGCAAGACTCTCAGCAACTTAGTGAGACCCTATTTTAAAACAAAAAAATAAAATAGGGCTGGGGTTGTAGCTCAGAGGTAAATGTCCCTGGGTTCAATCCCCAGTACCACAAAAAATAAATTAATTAAATAAAATAAAGTGCAAAAGGAAAATAAATTCCAACCTAGAATTCTAGTCCTAGCAAAAATAATGCTAAATAATATGTTTAAAACACTGAACATAAAGCCGGGCGTGGTGGCGCACGCTTGTAATCCCAGCATTCGGGAGGCTGAGACTGGAGGATCCGGGTTTGCGGCCAGCCTCAGTGAGACTCGGTTTCAAAATAAAGAATAAAAAATAGGGCTGGGGGTGTATCTTGGAGGTAGAATGCCCCTGAGTTCAATCCCCAGTACCGCAAAAAAAAAAAAAAAAAACCCAAAAAAACAAAACAAAACAAAACAAACAAAAAAAACACTGAACATAAATTTTCAGACAAAAATGAAAAGCATTTAAAGGTGTTCATCAAACAGAAGGAAAATTATTCCAGATGGAAATTCACAAATGTAGAAAGGAAGGTAGAGCAAAACACAGATAAATATGTGGGTATAACAAGTCAATATTGATTTTGAAAACAATATAAATAAGATTTTTTGAGGTTAAGATAGAGAAATTAAATATATGACAACAAGGGTAAATAAACTGGGAAAATGACACATGGAATTTAAGTGTTTAAAAATCTTTAAGCCAGGCATTGTGGCACATGCTTGTAATCCCAGTATTTGGGAGAGTGAGACAGGAGGATCACAGATTTGCAGCCAGCCTCAGCTTCTTACTGAGGCCCTCCGCAATTTAGTGAGACCCTATTTTGAAATAAAGAATAAAAAATAGGGCTAGGGTTGTAGCTTGGAGGTAGAATGTCCCTGGGTTCAATCCCCAGTACTGCAAAAAAACAAACAAACAAAATAAATAAATAAAATAAATTTTAAAATAAAAATTTTAATTGTCTCAGAAGAGATAAAAATACCAACTTATAGCTGGGTGCAGTAGCATTTCTTTTCTGTAGTCCTAGCTACTTGGGAGGCTGAGGTAGGAGAACCAGGAGTTCAAGACCCCAGCCTGGACAACCCCAGGCTGAAGCCTGGAGACCCCTGTCTGGGAAACAAACAACAAAAAAAATCAACTAACTTATATGAGACTTTATAATTCAAGGATAGAAGTTAACAATCTCTACGTTAAAAACAGTAAGAAAGTAAAACAAGGCAACAGGATTTTTAAAAAATTGTTTTAAATTTTATATAAGTACATCATGCTCTACATAATATTGTGGATTTACTTTTTTCGCTTATGATAAAATCACCGAGATTCATCCATGCATTTATTTGTTTTCACTGCTGCAAAGTATCACAGCTTATTTATCCATTCTCCACGGATGGGCAGCTTTTGGTCTCTTTCCAGGTTTTTGCTGCAGTGCTGTAAGAATCTTCTTGTACATGTGTCATTATCCAAATTTAAAACTTTCTCTTTCCACATAAAAGAAGATTGCTGGGCTGTAATGTATAGTTTTCTTCTACTTTGAAAGGCAATGACAAAATATTTAATTTTAAATCTTATCAGCAATGTTTAGAAAATTTTATGAATCTACATGTTATCCAATGTTAGTATTGGGTAATACTATTAGTCTTGTTATTATTAGTAGTATTAGTTCATTTAAATTTTTACCAGTGAAAAT